>VDFB02176544.1:0-42312 GCA_007258455.2 Sequoia sempervirens
TCTATTTCCAGAATTATGAATGGATGTTAATGGGGAAGAACACTTAGAAGGAATGGAAGTGAACCTAAATAGTATAAGCAAAGTAATTCACCAAAGCCCGAAAGTGGACCAACTCGCATCCAAAGTTGAAATCACTTGTCCAAAGGGAAAATTGGTGATGCTCAGTTTGAAAGAGCAAGTTTTGAAGGATGAAATTGAAGGTGACAATGGAGATGATGATGTAGAAACACAAGAGGAAATAATTCTTGAGCAATTCACATCAAAGATAAAGAATCAGAAGAATGGCGATAATGGTGGAAAAGGAAGAAGAAGAAAAAAAGTTGGATTTTTTTGGGAATGCGAAGGGACAAATAAAACTAAGATCCAAGAGGGGATACCCCTTTTTAAGGAGCCACAATTCTCCTATCATGGAATATCATGGGCTGCCTTAATGCCCCTAACAAAAGGCATCTGCTCAAATGCCAAATTGATTTGAGAAAATTAGATATTATTATGTTGCAAGAAATAAAATTATCAAAGGAGGTAGGGAAATTAATGATCAAATGGAAGAAATGGCATGGAACATTCTCACCTACAAGTGGAGCCTCAAGAGGTCTAGGGATCTTATGGGGTCCTCTTAATATAACAGTTGAAATAATCAAAGATAGCAAAGAATGATAACTTAGAAAAGTTATATACTTACCACAAAGTGTTAATTTTTGTTGCGCCTATAGCACATACGCCCCGTTCAGAATGGGGACCCTCTCTTTTCACTTTGCTGGGTCACTTTGTCACCGTCTCATTTTGTGTTCCCCCTATCTTTGAGTCCTAAGAGGTCAAGGAGTCTTAGAAGAATCATCTTGAGTCGACCAAGTTTTTCTACCCTCAAATTTTCAAGGCCTTAGGCCTTTGTAGGATTTCCCTAGTTGTTTGACTTCATGCTTTGAAACTGGCATCCTCCTAGCAATGCGGGTCCGCCCCTATGAGCTGCTCTGTGCATAATTTCCTGACTCCCCAGCTATTCTGAATGGCCTTAACGAGACGTCCTCCCACCCCGTGGGACCCGCATCATCTTTGTCTGTATTCACCGCCAAGCGCCCGAATGGTTAACCTCTGGCTATTGTTTGCTTAACGGACTCCATCATTCCTACTGCTATTTTTGAAGTGCCCGTTCACCAAATTTTTCTTTCACCATACCAGCATTAATGAGGGGCATTAAAAACACAAAAATCTATAAATAGCTCATTTCGAGCTATCATTTTCATCTGTTAGAAGTTCAAAAGCTAGTTAGAGCCCCCGCCAACACCGTTGTCATGCTCGCCGAGCTCCATCGCTGATTCAAAGCCTTTGCTATCTATTGACTCATCCATCTTCATCAAGATTTATAGGTTGTTCATCTTCCATGTTCCATATTTTGAGTTTTCTTTAAGTTCTATAGAAAGTTGTTAAATCTAGGAAGGAAAACTTAGGAATCAATTAGTTAAAACCCTGGTGGTCAAAACCCACCTTATCGAATTTTGAAATCCATTGAAGATCACCCAGTGGCGCGTGTGGAACTTAGACTTCCTACGGTCATCCTTCAACCAGTGTAAATTCTCAAAAATCTCATTTACCAAATTTTATCCCTTAGTTTCCAAAATAATTTAATAATCATAAAAAGGTGTAGAATAAGAAGAATAATTTAAATACTTTCATCACTTAAATTCAAATGGAATATCATACATCAATGAATCAAGTATATCAAAACAAGGTTGAGCCTTCACTAGATTTAGCCATGTAGGCTTACACAAGAATCATCATCTCAGTAATACATGTAAATTCAAATACTGTAATGCAAATTAAAGAAATAGCAAGATCATGAATGCAACCACAAAGAACCATAACATAGAGATTTTTCATGAGTGAAAAACCCTCATAGGGATGAAAAACCACTCGTAAAAGTGCCTCACTAGCTTAATGAAATGCCTCACTGGTAGAGCCTTACTGACAATACAATCTTAGTTGTTACAAGATTCCTTACTAGCAATGATACAACATTCCTTTCTAGCAATGATCATACTATCCCCCAGACATGACCATTTACATCTTCAATACACGTTTCTAAATAATAAAGCAACAATTATAGAGGCACACATGGTACTTCTACATAACAGTTTTCTTCTTAACATGTCCACATTTCATATCATATTATTCATAGAACTGGACTCTTAACATATAAGTAGCCCAATTTTCTGGCATGAGGTTACAAGATACATTTTCTAGTTTCAGCAAGGCATCATCTTTTCATATTTTGTATAATAGTTGATTTAATGATTTCTTCGAATTTAGTTATTGAGAGTTATGTCTTAAAGTGTAAATTTCTTGAAGACTAGGATGTTGGTGGCGAATATTCTTTATGGGAGTCCCTTTTGATTTTATTGGTTGGGAAATCTTCCAGAGACTAGGAGAAATTTCCTTCTTGATGGAATTCTTTGTTATCCTTTGAGATGATTGTTTTGTGTTGAATGAGTATGTGATGGTCATTAGCCTTGCACAATATATTCATCTATGTGGTTGGAACTTTTGGAAACTTGTGAGCAGGAAGGGTTATGCCTTGCCATGTTGTATTGTTAATGATTTTCTGTGAATGTGCATATTGGCTTTGCTCTTTTGATTTTATTGGGTTTCCTAGTTGTTGGTAAGGGGGGGTGGCTCTTAATGGGGGTCTGGTGCACAAAGTGGCAAGTCCAGGGCAACCCATTGAGTTTAATCAAGTGATAATCTAAAATGAATTAAGGGGTTGGGTAATTCACATTAATCAAGATAACGCCTCACTCATGGCTCAAGTGCTTGTTTGGGCTTGAGATGAGTGGGAAGGCCTAGAATGGAAAGATCAACTGCCTATTATGATGGGAAGGTATGTTGATCCCACATAGCGTGTATGGGGGTCCAGTGGACGGTAGAGCTGGCCAGGTAGTCCAGTAGCCTAGGAAGGTTATGCTAGGGTAACCCATAGCAACCTATGTGATGACACTCCTCCTACAAAAACCTAGTATCCTCTTGATTCTTGTCTCTCTTTGATGTGGTGTGCCTTTAGAAGTGATGTTACTATTGTTTGATGTTGTCCTTTACGTGTTCATTGTTTTCATGTTAGCCTTGTGTTGTCTATTTCCTTTTGTCTAATTGTGATGGTGGTACCCTTTGCTATCTCCTAGCATGGGGGTGGACCTTTGGATTCCACATGGTTGGGTGGAAAGTGAATTATACTCCATTGGGTTCCCTCTCCTTGTTCGTGATTGTGGTGACTTCTCCTAGAATGAAGACTTTTTCATTTGTACTAGCTCATGTGGAATTTTACTCATGTACTTGTATTGTATCATAAATTTGATGTATCATGTATCATATTTGATGTACACTCCTCAAATGTATACAAGGAGATATTGATGTTTAGATGTACAAATGTAATGATGTAAACAAATGTGATTGTATATGTAATTTAGTGAATTGATTCAATTGATCTAAATGGAACATATGTACCTTCTGATTATAGTTGGAATCTAATTAATGTGATGACTTCTATTCTTGCTCATTTAACTGATGGGAATTAAGTAGCATAGTCATGTACCTTATAGGACTTAAGTTATATTAGTGTTAAAATTTGTTTCTTTTACAATAGTGTGTTTATTGCACTTAAAAAAATTGTTATGTTTTAGGTGTTAGTGTGTGTTGTCCTCTAGGGTTTCGTGGTGAGCATTACATAAATAAATTTTTCATACATGTTATGTCCTTAGCATGGTATTGAAAATCATATCAAAATAGAATGAAAACCATAGTTAAAACAATTGACCGTTGAATATAATAACACAAATTTTGTTTCTTATACAAAACACAAGCTTGAATTTTATACTCTTGAGGTTAAAAAAGTACTAAAAATATTGGACATATCCTAAATAAAAAATAAAAAATCCAAGAATCAAATGCAGACATTAAGTTTTGATGGATCTAAGTCAACACAAGGATCTCCAATGTAGGTTTGAGTTCTTCAACCCTAGATGAAATCATATATAACATACTTAAGGTTGTAATTCACATCTACACATGTAATGTTTCTTAATACAATGTTTTAATTTGTAGATTGTAACTTGTAATGAAAAAATTGTAGGCATTCCAAGATTACAATATGATCATTAATAAAGAGAAGTTTTAATAGAAATATGATGACAAATTTTTATCTCACTATCACAACAAATTATGAAATCTAATTCAAATTTATAATGCATTTAATATTAAACCTATCTTAAATGAGTAATAATCCATAAGTGAATATCAAGGATTATGGTACATGAATGAAATTTCATAGTGAAGCAGAGTAGAAGGATAGAAGGTGGGGAGATATATAGGTGGATGGCAGATGAAGCCCATGCCAATATGGTTGGACATCAAAATCATTCCCAAGGAACGACAAACATCAAAACCAACTATTGTGGCAAAGGGAAAGATGGAATAGAAAGGAAGAGGCGGATGATTTTTTTGAACACCTCAACATAAACAATCTAGTGACTAGTGTTAATAAAGTACCACTCAATACAAGACCCCCAGATAAGTGCATTTCACTCATTCTTGAAAATGAAGCATTAAACACTAAAGTAGCTAAGTTAAAATAAAAATATTATTTCACTAAATGGGTGGGTAAATGGCCATCAAAGGGTATATATATATAATCCCTCCAATGGGTATTTTTCATGATTGAATGGCCTAGCACAAAATAGAAGAGAGAAATCTTGTGGGAAACCTTTATTTAATGGATAGGGATGGTTTCTTCATTAAAATTTGGGAGCCAAACTTCAATCCCCTCCAACAAGAAATTGCGGTGGCACTAATCTAGTTGAGGCTTTGTAACAATCTACCATAAGAATGCTAGGACAAGGAAACCCTATAAGCAATCAAAAATAAGATCAGGACCTTCATCAAGGAAAATGAGAAAATAGAAGAGGGTGAATTTGGCATCTACACTTAAATCTTTGTAGAGGTGAGTGTAAGAGAGTGAATCCCCTATGAGATCAAAATCTTATCGGATAAAGGGGTGTGGTAAAAAAGGGTGGAAGAGGATGTGCTAGTGCTAATATAGAACTCATGTGAAGCCTTTGGCCATTATTCAAAGGAATGCATGAGAAAAGAAAAGGAGGAAGTTGAGGAACCCCAAGCCCAAAATTAGGAGGAAATTCACACAATGATGGGTTAGTTTAAATAACTAGCCTGGAGGGAATGGGGGGTTTAGGAAAAATATCAGAGGCGATGCAAGGGGGTAGTGTTTATAAAGAAAAAAACATGCCAAATGAAACAAACCTTCTATTCCTAGAATTATGAATGGATGTTAATGGGGAAGAACACTTAAAAGGCATGGAAGTGAACCTAAATAGTATAAGCAAAGTAATTCACCACAGCCCAAAAGTGGACCAACTCACATCCATAGTTGAAATCACTATTCCAAAGGGAAAATTGGTGATGCTTAGTTTGGAAGAGCAAGTTTTGAAGGATGAAATTGAAGGTGACAATGGAGATGATGATGTAGACACACTAGAGGAAATAATTCTTGAGCAATTCACATCGAAGATAAAGAATCAAAAGAATGGCGATAATGGTGGAAAAGGAAGAAAAATCAAAAAAGTTGGATATTTTTGGGAATGTGAAGGGACAAAGAAAACTAAGATCTAGGAGGGGATACCCCTTTCTAAGGAGCCACAATTCTCCTATCATGGAATATAATGAGCCTTAACACCCCTAACAAAAGGCATCTGCTCAAATGCCAAATTGATTTGAGAAAATTAAATATTATTATGTTGCAAGAAATAAAATTATCAAATGAGGTAGGGAAATTAATGATCAAATGGAAGAAATGGCATGGAACATTCTCACCTACAAGTGGAGCCTCAGGAGGTCTAGGGATCTTATGGGATCCTCTTAAGACAAAAATTGAAATAATCAAAGATAGCAAAGAATGATAACTTAGAAAAGTTATATACTTACCAAAAAGTGTTAATTTTTGTTGTGCCTATAGCACACACGCCCCGTTCGGAATAGGGACCCTCTCTTTTCGCTTTGCCGAGTCACTTTGTCACTGCCTCATTTTGTGTGCCCCCTATGTTTGAGTCCTATGAGGTAAAGGAATCTTAGAAGAATCATATTGAGTCAGCCAAGTTTTGCTACCCTCAAATTTTCAAGGCCTTAGGCCTTTGCAGGATTTCCCTAGCTGTTTGACTTAATGTTTTGAAATTGGCGTCCTCCTAGCTATGCGGGTCCACCCCTGCGAACTACTTCATGCAGAATTCCCTGGCGTCTCGATTGTTCTGAATGGCCTTAACAAGACGTCCTCTTGCCCTGCGATACTTGCATCATCTTTGTCTATTTTCACCACCAAGCACCTGAATGGCTAGCCTCTGGCTGTCGTCTGTGTAGCGGACTCCGTCGTTCCCGCCACTGTTTTTGAAGTGCTCATTCACTAACTTTCACCTTCACCATACTACCATTCATGAGGGGCATTAAATGCACAAAAATATATAAATAACTCATTTCACGCTATCATTTTCATTTGTAAGAAATTCAAAATCTAGTCAAAGCCCCCGCCAATGTCGTTGTCGTGCCCGCCAAGCTTCATCATCGTTTCAAAGCCTTTGCTATCTATTGACTCATCCATCTTCATCGGGCTTTATAGGTTGTTCATCTTTCGCGTGCCATATTTTGTGTTTTCTTTAAGTTCTATACAAATATTTTAAATATAGAAAGGAAAACTTAGGAATCGGTTAGTTAAAACTCGGGCGATCAAAACCCACCTTTTAGAATTTTGAAATCCATTGAAGATCACCCACGGGGCGCGTGTGGAACTTGGACTTCCTGCGGTCATCCTTCAACCAGGGCCATCATGCCTCATGGGCCTGTAATACATCTAGCACCATTTTTTTTCCTTAAAACAGTAGATTTCAAAATCAGCATCCAACCTTGTTGGGTTTGGCTTCGCAGATCTCCGCCTCGCCTCTGCCGCTATTTAAATGAACACTCAAAACAACAAGGATCTGAGATCGTTTCAATGATCAGGCTCCACCCTAGTCATTTTGGTCTAATTTCCTTGCGTTGAATGATTGGTTGATCATCCCTTCGAAGGGTTGCCCATTGTGGGCTTCCGTTGGGTGACTGCCATTTCAAACATCAAACTTGCCCTGTCCTTCCACTCAATGGACCCCACAACCTTGATCACCATCTGAACTTTGAACAAATCAACTAATTTTCCTATGAAATATCCTTTGCGGAGTTCTATCATCTTTTCGCCACCGCATGAACAACCCTTCCAAATGGCAAAACCCTAAGGTCCATCCAATATGCGGGTTCTGACCCCTCCGTTGTCGCCCCATCCTTCATGTTGAAAATAACTAAAGTGTTGGTTATTTTATAGTCCTTTCCCTATAGACTTCATTCCATGGGACATTGTAGCTAGTCTTCCCTTCTTGAACGGCCTTGGGTGACTGACCCCCCACCCTGCAGAGCCCACAATTGCCACCTCTGTCTGAGCCCAGATTCAAGATGACCAACTATTAAGCCACAAGCAGGCCACACCTTACAGATAGATGCTTGCAAGATTCCATCCTACTCTCACCACCTCAAAACAAGCATGGACCTCTGACGACCCATTGTGCAGGATCTGACCCCGCCATTTCCCTTTGATTGTCAGCTAACAAACAAAGCAATGTCTAACCCTTGTGCAGACCTGATGGTGCAGACCTCTCTACGCCAACTTATGTCTCGCCTCTGCCATTCTGAACAGCTAACATCCAACACCTCCCCACACCGTTTGGCCCATATTCCTCCAAGCGGCTTGAGCTTTAGCAATAGAGTAACACCATCTATTGAGGTTACACGTCCCGCATGGAAAAAGGCTGCTTGCGGGACATCCCCTTACCAGCGTTGTTTCAATAGTCGGGCCTCAAATGACCAAGCTACCTCCTACTTTTGCTTGCCTTGGGCCCGCATGACTAAAAGATGGTCTTAATGCCCCCGAAACTTCAAAGTGAACTCGACCCATGTGCTAAAATTTCCTAACCTACCCAGTACACCCCACCTAATGATCAAACTTTGATGCGAGTCGAAACATGCGGGTCGTCATGCCTTGATTGTCGCCTATTCATAACTACCTTCGGAATGGCTACTAGCCTAGGGAAGTCTGCACCCCTAGGCCCGCATTGTTATAACTCCCCCAGTGAAAGGCCAATGTTGATCTAAAAGAGATATTATGATCCTTACATGATGAATCACCTGATCTAACATCATTTTGTTGGCTTTTGGCTAAGATTCCACATATTTTTTATGCTTGAATGTGCTTACTACTCTCTTTCCTGCAAGATATATGGAACCAGCTGTAGGACCCTCTGAGACGACCGTAGAGAAAGAAAAGGGAAAAAGTCAGCTAAGGCACCTCAAGGGAAAGAAGATAAAGACCAAATGAAGTACAAGTTCCAAGGGGAACCCCTCAATTCTAGGGTCACTACAGATTGGAAGAAAATCTTAGATACTAATCTGGGACATATTGATAACATTTGATGAGTTCAAACAAAGGGCCTAAATCAACCCCACCATGGAAAATGCTAGAAGGATTAGTAGCCATGGATTGTCTAAAGTTGTCGGGTTCCCACCTGTCTTTATAGCTCCTGATCTTGTAATAGACTGTAGGGAGGCATATCAGGAGGACACAAGGAGAATAGTGGACAAAGATGGGAATATATTGGTTGATCTATCTGCTAAATCAATAAGGAAAAAATTCCATATCCCTACCTTCGGTGAAATGGAGGAAACATCTAAAGAATATGCTAAGCAGATGTGGGATGTTGATCCACTCAAGTGCAAGAAGCCTATTAATCAATACCGGTTAAAAGAAAAGAGGGGTAGTGCAAATAAAGTGCCCCAAGAGCTCTTCCAAAGTGATTTATATGAGGATTATCATGACTTGGTAACCCTATTGAGCAGAGTTATGGGCCTTCCAATTACAACCTTCTTTTAGGAGTGGATGTTGTACTTTGTGGAAGAAATCCTCTAAGGGGAAGCAAAATTCTACTGGGCAGGGATGATTAGTAATTGCTTGCACGAGCAATTTGTGGCCATGAATAAGACTTCACAATTTTACATGACATCATACCTGGTATATTTTCTTGCCGACCATGCCCAATATCGGTGACTATTTGTAGCATCAAGTCCAACTCCAGGTAGAGAATTGAAGGTCTATGATAGGTATCCCCAACTTTAATTCTGGAACTTTAAGAAAGACTATTGCAAAGTCAATGATGCCCTCATAGGGCACATAATTAGAATACTTGGAGGTGATTTTGAAAGAAGAGTCACCCACAGTGTGAATTCCTTCATCCTTTGTTTCGGATTTTGTTCATTCAATTTCCAAGATTTACATATATTTGAGTCGAGGGTTTCTCAAAGAAACCATATAAGTTGCCCCAGTACCCAAATGACTGGATGATACTACTGGAACTCTCTTGATAGCTATAGCGAGCACACAACCTCCTAAGCGACAAACACTGGTTGGGGATTCCTTATCCCCTTTCATTTGGTCAAGGGATGTATGCACTCCCTATATCCCAGTGTGTGGAATATTCTGACAAGGAGTTGGCTAAGTACAACTTGGAATTCCACACTACCAGGCCATGGATGGATTTGTATGGCAAGTTAAAGAAGATGGTTGGGATTGACTATGCCCATTTGCATAATGTGGAGGACTTCTGAGATAATTGCAAGGATGATTAGGAGGTGTGTATGTGGCATTATATACGCATGATGATAGTAGATCTAAGATACGATGTTGTTTCCAACCTACCGCTCCCATTAATTGATTGGAATGAAGAAGAGTTCAATGAACTTGATATTTTGATGAAGCCGATTGAGGCGAGAACCAAAGAATGGATCAACGGGTAGATTGCCCAATTGAAGCTGCAAGGAGTTACCCTAACATATTGTGATCTTGAAGATGAGCCAAGAAGCGAGACTGACAGTGGGACAACTGTTGCCCCATCTAGAGAAACTTCAAAATCTCCTCCAGCTACCAGGTCAAGAAAGAGAAAAGAAACAATTGAATTTCATCCCAAGTATAAGGTGTACTCACAGAAGGCCTCAGAAGTGAACCTTCCAAGAAACTAAAGAAATCAGGTAGTTTTATGGAGATTCCCACCATCCAGGAGGACCCGCTTAATGAAGGGGAGGAACAAGAGGTCGAGCAGCCAAAGTCACCACTACTACTATCACCACCGCTACCATCACCACCATTGTTGCTCCTCCACCTACCTCTCAAGAAATGGTTGCATGTTCTCTACTTGCGGTTGACATTTTAGTCCACCTTGCTTCCACCCCACCTATTGCACAGGTAATGGTAATAGATTCTTCCTCTGCCACCACTTCCCCACTCTCATCCTCATTTATGTCTCCTTCATCATCTCTCCCACTTACCACTACAACAATTCCAATTCCCACTCTCTTGCTTCTAGAGGCTTTCGCTCGACACATGCAAAACATACCAACTGAGTTGTCTAGAGTGTTGATGAACCCAGTAGTACAATCTACCTTAGCATAGGTTGTTTCTAACCTTCTTGTCCCTCCTCCTCCAACTAAACCACCCACTATGGAGGTGACAATGCAAATATCAGAAGAGTTGGAGAGGCAAGAGAGGGAACTTGCCAAAAAAATGGAAGAGGAAGCGGATGATTATCACAAGAATCCTGAATATCAACATCTAGTAATTGATAAAGTGGTGTGTGAAGAAGGGGAGGAAGAAACACAATCATCTGAAGAAGACATTGAGGAGCCAGGCACAAGGTATATTGTGGAAACTTTTGACCTAGAGCTCAAAGAAGATTTGGCTCAACAACTCAAGGAGGTCAGAGAAGAAGTAGACAAATAGTCGTCTGATGAAGAGAAGAATACAAATGAGAAAATGGAGGACACTAAACCTCCAACTAGGGAACAAGATAAGAACCTCGAACATGGTAAGGAGATGCCTCTTTCAGAAGAAAAAGAAGAAAAGGAAGAAGAAAAGAAAGAAGAGGATAAGCCTGAGGAAGAGGCTAAAGCCGTAAGGAAAATCCTAGAAGCAGAACATCATGAAGAATATGGGCCTGAACAAGAGGAAGAAGAGAAAACCTTTGAGGGGGAGGATAGCCCCAGGGAGCATACAACCACCAAATCCCCGAGAAAAGAAATAGTATTCATCTGACATTTTGATGAAGAAAAAGAAGAAAATATAGGGCATGAGACCCCGAATGGTAAGAGAACATAGATCCAACATATCAAAGAGGAAGAAGGTGATCATGAATCACCGAAAGTGGAATCTTAGATGCCTAAATGGCTCAAAAAAAAATTGGAGAAGAAAACCTCGACCCCATTGGCTCCATAGGCAAGGCTGGAAGCCATTCTAGCTTGAGCGCAAATAAGTAATAAGAAGGAAAAGAAGCTGAGGGTTAGATCCCACTTGACAATGGATGCTTCCAGATCCAAGATAGTGCAGATAGCCACCCAGGGAGAAGAGGGGGTCAGCTACAATATTTCTACCCTTGACTTGGGAACAACTACAAGAGAGTAGAAGATTGACCATCATCATGGGTCTGTGGCCACTATTGTGCACCGAATGCATAAGGATAAGACCTCTAAGGAGGAATTAAAAGCATAGGTGGTGAATTTGACATCTTGCATTCAACAATGGTCATCAGCTGAGGAGCTTCCCACCATGTCATCAATGCCACCACAACTATTGTCCAAGGACCACATTGATAAGTTGGAGAGAAGAAAGAATTGGACAAAAGCCACAGAGGATTGGTTATCACAGGACCTTTACAATGGAAACATGGGAATAGGTCATACTGTCAAGAAAGCCAATAAGTTCTTAAAGGTACAAAAGCTACTCAAGGGAATAAATAAATTACGCACCGACTTCCTAGAGTTATATAGGATCACATATCCCAAACTTGAGGTTATCCTCTAGATACCTAAGAGATCCTGGGAGAAGGAGCTTGCTTTGGTAGAAGATGACCACTAGCTCGTGGAGACATGGAAGCTTGGATTAGACCACAAAAAGGAAGTATTGAAACAAGTGATCCATGAGATGGAGCATGATATTGATTGGGTCAAAGAAATCAGGATGGCCTATGAAGAATACCTAAGGCTGATGATAGATTTTGATATGCCCACCAATGAACTAGACCCAAAGAAGATAAATCCATACTTCCATAAGAAGATGGAAAATGGGACCATAGATGCACTAACCCCGGATTTCATGGGTTTTGTTGCACGAGCCTTCGCTCAATCCGAGCAGGTGATAAAGAATACACAAAAATGTGACAAGGATTGGGATGAGATTACGGGAAAATCTAGGAAATTGAACTTCCAAGTGCTCCAGTAGGATATAATGGAATGGAACAAGCTCTAGGCATTGATCGATAGATTCATGGAATATGCTACTACAAAGAAGCAAGAGGGAAATCTGATTATTGATGATGAATTCCTCACAAAGTAGATGCAGCAAGGTAATCAACTAAAGGACAAAACAACTATAGTGTTGCCCACAAAAGGAAAAAATAAGCTAAAAGACAAAATGTAAGTTTAAATTGTAAAATATTTGAGGGTAGGTGAAACCCTAATTTGTAGTGAATCTTGGCCGCACAATGAGATTGAATCTTGGCCATTCATTTTTCTTTTTGGACACTATAAATAGGGCGTCTCCTCTCATTTTCAAGAGAGAGTTGAGTTGTTGTAAAGACATGTTGCTGGAATGTTAATAGAAATTCATTAATTTGGTGGTTTCTTGAGTTCCAACTTCACATTGCATGATTCTTCTTCTTATATTTAGTGAATTTGGATAGATTTACTTTGTTGTTCTATGTGTTTTAGTTTGCTTTAGTAGATTAGTTAATGTTGTTCATTGGTGGTGAAGAATTTTGTTGTGTTGATGCCCTTCCTTATTCATGCTTTTTGTTGTTTATTGATGATAAATTGTAGTGTAAAGCTATTTTGAACAGTATATGAATGTTGCACTTAAATTCTATCTCTTGTTCATGCTTTATGGTGAATGAAAGATTGAAAATCTGCATACCTTAGAAGATTGCACTTGTTTCATGAGACTATGAACTAATCTGGTTAAGTGGAACTAAGTTTTTGGAAGGTTGTCCACTGTAGGGTCCTCCATTATCACTGTTCATTGGTAGCTTCAGGTCTAGGAACTTCCTCCTTTCCCTACCCTTTTGACTTTTCTTTTAATTAGTGACTTTCAACAAGGTTCATAGCACATTGTAAAGCCAAATCTGAAGTTGAAATAGGAGTTCTAGACTATTGTTTGAACCTACAACAATGGTACAATGACTTTCCCATCTTAAGAAATCCATCCGAAGGGTCAATTTCCTCTAGTTTAAACCATGTAAGGCTTCCCTGTGATTACCAGCAAGATCACATTGAACCAATTGAGATATTCCAAGCACGTCATGACCTAACATCCGAGAGACCTTGGGGTAATTTTTAGCAACTTGTTGTTGGAGATTTCCTTTCAAGTGAGGTAGTGTGCTTATGCATTGCCTATGTTAAGAGGTGCAAAAATACCCATCAACAAAACTAGTGCTAGAAGGAGGGACCCCTTTGAAGTTAAGCTAGATTGAATTGGATCATTTTCCCCTGAGAGATTCCATAGATTTCTAAGATCCACACCCAACAAAGGGGAATTTCAGGAACTACAACCCCCTACAAGGGCTAGAAAGACTCGAAGATCATACTCGGCCTCATCCTCCTCATCCACTTCATTTGATTCACCCCCATTCTCCCTCCATCTGATTTCATACTCATCCTTCCTCTTCCACTCAGCCATCCCAAACTGCATTTCAACCACTCGCTTCCCATAGCCGGGGTGTTGCCCTTGTCCCTACCTTCCAAGTCCAAGGCATAGTCCTAACTGTTGTTGCCCCTATACAACCCTGAGTCGTTGTTCAAAAAAAAATACCACCTTCGCCTCCCCTCATGGCTTGGTTGGGGAATAACCCCTCTCCATTGTTGTTCAATGCTTATTATTACATGCCTAAGAACCCAAAGAGCTTCTGCACGAAGTTCAACCCTCGGGATCTGCAAAGGACAGTTGAAGAGCACTTTAAGATATTCCAAATGACGTTGAAAGATATGCAAATCAATCATGAGGACATGGAATACAGGCTTTTCCTTTATTCTTTGGGGGAGGAAGCCTTCTACTAGTACATCAACTTACCAATGGGATCTATTACTACTTGGGATTTCTTGAAGAACGTATTTTTGAGGAAGTAAAAAGTTATGATCAACCCCTCAGAACTATATCAGCAATTCATGGCGATTCGTAGGAAGGTTAATGAACCAATTAGATCCTTCAATGATTAGTTCCATCGAGCATACATGAGGCTGCAAGCTCCATATGTGCTCAATGATGTTGTAGTCTTGTCGGTTTATTATGTTGCTTTGGAAAACCTTACTGTAGCATTGGTGAAAAGAATGAACCTTCCGCTAGCCCAATTGGTGGATGCTTATGCTGAGGTAGTTGTAGCCAGCACCGACTTGGAACAAAAAATATCTGATTGGTTTCCCTCCTTGGGGCAGGTTTCCCATCCTATGTAGATTCAAGAACTTACTCAGGTTCTACAACATCAGACGCCCCTCATGAATCAAATACTGCAACTACCTATAGTGCCTCATCTAGGACAGCCTATGAACTAGACACCCCTCGTGCCTCATTACTTGCAGCCCCAACAATAATAGGTTTACTCACAACAACCACAAGTGTCGCTATATCTACAAGGGCCTGAATTCCCACCCGCTCAACAAAACTAGCCAGTAGCACAGCCGGTCTTCCTCCAAAATCAAACACCACAACCAAGCAATGTTGAGAAAGATCGGTTAGATGAGCTGACAGAGATGATCAGGAAAATTTCCATAGAAATGATGCATCTTAGGAATCAAAATAATCGGATGCAAGCTTCTCAATGCAAAATTCAGGCCAACCTCAATCGAGACAATAGGGATAACCATGAGGCTAGCACCTCATCAAGGCAGAACTATGAATGGGGGCAGGGCTCCAATCAGTGTTTCAAAAGGAGACCTTCCCAAAGGCAAAATAGGACTTGGAATACAAGACCAAACAATGGAGGTGTTCCCACTCCTCTTGATCAGCCTGCTAATACGGAGAAGACAACCAATGGAGTATATCTTGCCAAGGCTACCTTATCCGGATGGTGTCAGATTCATAAAACAAATAGGCACTCTGAGTTGGATTGCCCTGAGTTCCTCACAGCTGTGGAGATCTTCCAAGTAGAGGTCCAGAATGTTGTTGATAGTGCAAGTTGCAGAGACATAATTCCATCAGAACCATATGACTCTTACATGCTCATGGTCAATCAAGCTCCATTTCTGTGAAGTGAAAGCAACAAACCTGAAAGTGAAGTCACCTCCCCAAAGAACAAGGAAGTAAAAGAGGTAAGTAACGAAGAAGCTTTATCCCAACTTTTTTACTTTCATAGATAATGTTCCAGTAGATGAAGAAGAGTCTCATGAAGATGAAGTTCAAATGTTCCATTAGAGAGCCTCTCCCTACAACTTGAGGAATAGACAATCAAAGGGACCTTTCACTACTTCCACCCCACCTAATAACTTCAGCACCTTGCCTGATCCCAATGCTAGCAACAACAGAGGATATCCCTATGTTCCTATAAAATACTTGAACAAAAACAAACAGTCAAACCAAACACAAAATCAGCCAGCTAGCTCTTCCATAGGTAGATCCTTCGAGGCTGAGATTGAGCAAATGGGTGAGTATGTTGCTGAAGAATTCAAGAAGGTCAAAATCAGCTTGTCTGGTTTTGAGTTGCTCAAGGTTCCTACAATTAGGCACACTTTCTTTAGGGTGATTAATTGGACCCCCTCCTCCAAGTCAACACAAGAAACACCGGCCAAGAAAGTCTCTTTTGAAGAGCCCCCATATGAGCTAGTAATTCAGGAGATCATAGGTAAAAAGAAAGATGTCCCTACAAATCAGCAAGCTAGAAAACAACCTGCTAAGGAGCAAAGTCAGGTGAAAACCAAGGAAAATACCAATGAAAAGGACAAAGGCCAAGTGGCCTAGGCTAACATGCCTATGGGACTCTTTCAGGGAAATTTTGAAACACCCCCTTTCCTTAACACTATCTGGATATTCAAGAAGAACTTGCATAATTGTTTGATTAACTCTGAAGCATTAGCTAATGTCATGCCCTTGTGGTATGCAAGGCTCTTGAGATTGTTCCCACACCTTCAAGAAGAAAATTAACTCGGCTGGAAAAAATTGAGGTGAAAATTGTTGGAGAATCAACCATATTCCCATGCATATTGTTGTAGATCTGAGAGTGCATCAGGTTATCAGCATTCAAGTTGTAGATATTCCTAACACATATGAGATAATCTTGGGATGAGACTTCACCCAAGCATTGAATGGGTATGTTGCGACTGATTTTTCTCACATGTGGTTTCCATGGAAGGGACTACCAAACTAGATCAGCATAGATTAGGAGCTACATATGAAGTTCATGATTACGAATTATAACAACACTAATGAGGTGTTGTTTGCTGAAATTGAGCTAGGAAATTATTCTCCCATAGCATATTAGGAAGAATCGGAGCCTCAACAAGAAGAGATGACTGAAGAGGTCTTCTTAGTACTATGTAGCCCTCCTGCTAATTTAGCCTTTGCACCCGAGAGCATAGAGATGTTGGTAGAATTGGATGATGATGAGTCCTATGAAGATGGTAACTTAGGACTATTAGATGGCTCCCAAGATTTGATGGGAAAATGTATACAAGATCAACTTAGTATGGGAGCAAGGATGGACTTCCAAGACCTCTTGTTAACTAACTAGTGCCAAGTTCATAATGTTTCCCACTCATAATTTGAGTGTTGTTTGTGCCAAACGGTAGTAGAACATATCAAAGGACAAGCCACTTCTCAAAAGGAAATACCAATAGGGCTGATCACCTTTAGTCACATTGAATCAGTACCTGCTTTGGCAATTGCTGATGTGAGTATGTAGCCAAGAAAGAATGAATGCATGGTTGGCCCCAAAGTCAAAGAACCCTCCAAGTTTTGGACGTTACGTTTTGATGGATCCAAGTCCAAGTAGGGAGCCAGAGCCAGGTTCGAACTCATCTGTCCTATGGGTAAGACTTACTTCATTGCTCAAGACTTAATTTCTATTGCACTAATAATGTAGTGGAATATGAGGCATTAGTTCATGGTCTCTTAACATCTCTAAGGAAGAAAGTTAAGATGTTGCAAGTCTTTGGTGACTCAGAATTGGTAGTAAAACAAGTCAAAAAATTATATTCATGGCATGACCGAAGACTAGCAAACTATAGGCATAGAGTTTGGGATCTTCTAGAAAGCCTAGATGCATTCAATATCTAGCTAATCCCTCATTCTCAAAACCACATTGTTGATGCCTTAGCTCAAGCAGCCAGCATATTGCAACCCCTCTCCTTGTTTGGTCTCAAAAGGTTCACTATTGAGTTGACTTCCACTCCATCTGTGTCAAAAAATGTCACTCGTTTCCAGGTGTTCAATGACGACAAACACATCTTGGAATTTATCACCAGTTCTAATGTGTTTGCTACTTAGATAATTGATGAACTTGAGCCAGAGGAAGCTGAATTGGATATAGAAGGGATTATCAAGCTCAAGACAAAAACTATTCCAAGAGGTATGGTTCAACTTGAACGTATATTTGAACTAGATCAGATCCGAAACCAAGATCAACAAGCAAAGAAGAATTCCATCAACAATTAGTGTGACACTCACAACCTCAGGATAGCCAAGGAAGTTAAGAATGTATTCATTGTCAAGGTCTGCATGTTGGAAGAAAAGGAAGGCATCATTAATGCTTTGCAGAAGTATCATCATGTGGTTGAATGGAGTTATGAAGATTTGAAGACATATGACACCTCCATTATTACGTACACCATTCCCCTCAAGCCCGACATTAGACCATTTCAACAACGATGATGTCCCATCAATGCATTATTGGAGCCCATCATTTACAAAGAAGTGCAGAAGCTGTTGTCAGCTAGAATTATCTTCCCAGTCAGGCAATCCACATGGGTGGCCAATTTGGTCCCGATTAGGAAAAAGAACAGAAAAATTAGATTGTGCGTGGACTTCCACAATTTGAACAAATCTTTAGAAAAGGAAAATTATCATGTTCCTTCATTAGATGAGGTATTGCATATTGTTAATGGATCACAAATGATGTCCTTCCTTGACGGGTATTCCACCTATAATCAAGTCATGGTGCAATATGAAGACAGGCACAAAACCACATTCACCACCAAGTGGGGAACCTTTGCATACCGGAGGATGTCGTTCGGACTCATCAACGCTGGCATCACTTTCCAGCATACGATGGACATAGCCATCAAGGGTCTAATTAGAAAATGCATCATCATTTATATGGATGATCTTATAGTGCTCTCGAAGAAATGAGGTGATCACATTTCCGATCTGTGCAAAGTTTTGTAAAGGTGCAGAGAATTTGGGGTTTCTCTTAACCCAAAGAAGTGTATTTTTGGAGTCACTCAAGGTAAGTTTCTCGAGCATGTTATTTTAGAATGAGGAATCTCCATGGACCCTGAGCATATCTAGTCCCTCTTAAAGATTCAGCTGTCAGATAGCAAGAAAGAACTAAAATCTTTCTTCAAAAAGATAAACTTCATTAGAAAATTTATTACGGGCTTTCTTGAGATTGTTAAGCCACTCAACGCCATGTTGAAACAAGATGCCAAAATTGAGTGGACTCTGGAAGCAAAGAAAGCCTTTGAAGAAATTAAGAAATCCATTGTTGAAGCACCTGTGCTAGTTAGCCTATATTATCTGAACCCTTCTATATTTACTCATTTGCTTCAAACCATTCATGTGCCAGCATTTTGACCCAAAAAGATGACGAAGGGAATGAGAACCCAATTGATTTCATGCATGCTCCCTTAAAGGATGTTGAACTGAGATATCATAGCTTGGAAAAACAAGTATACTCTCTCGTCAGAGGAGTTAAGAAATTCAGACACTACATCCTGTGACACAAGGTATTTTCCATTGTGCTTGACCCAGCGGTGAAAATGTTGTTGATGCAGAATGAGTTGGGAAAATGAAGAGGAAAGTGGGTCACCCTACTGTAGGAATATGACATGGAGATTCAACCATTGAAGTTGGTACAAGGAAAGGCCCTCACCCAAATGATAGCTGAGACAACAGCTGAAGCGGGAACCGAGCTTACAGTTCAACAATATTAGTTTGAAGATGTTTCTCCCGGAGAGTGGTATGATGATATTGTTTACTACTTGTTGAATAAAAAGTGCTCGCCTCACTTACAGGGAGTCCAAAAATGTGCCCTCGGACTAAAAAGTAGCAACTATATGCTGCAAGGATCCATACTCTACAAAAAAAATAATGAAGGGGTCTACCTCCGGTGCCTCAGAAAAGAAGACGTGACCCATGTGCTAAAATAATTCCATGACAAATTTTGTATTGGTTACGGGTCAGGTCTTTCTACTACTCATCAAATCCTGCAAGTGAGATATTACTGGCCAACTATTTTCAAGGATGCTCATAGCCATGTTCGCACGTGCCACATTTGTCAGACCGTCGCAACTAGAGAAACAAATGTTGTTGTCCCATTGCAACCAGTCTTGGAGGTAAGACCATTCACGCAATGGGGTCTCAACTTCATTGATCCAGTAAGCCCACCATCTTTTGTGGGTCACAGGTACATTCTAACTGCGTTCGATTATTATACTAGATGGGAAAAAGCTATTGCATGTAGGCAATGTAAGGTAGTTATAAATTTCCTCAAAACTTTCATTTTGAATCATTTCAATTGCCCATACGCCCTAGTCTATGATAATAGTCCTTCCTTTTCTTCACTTAAATTTTCTAGTTGGCCCTTCGACTGTGGGATTTCCCTTAAATTCTCATCCAATTATTATCCTCAGGGTAATGGTCTAGCTGAATCGATAAACAAAAACTTGATCACTGTCATCAAAAAGCTGCTAGATAAGAATCCCAAGGATTGGCATACCCAGCTTCATTTCTCCCTTTGGGTGGATCGCACATTCCGCAAGGCCTCCTTGGGTGATTCCCTGTTTCACCTCATTTATGGCTTAGAACCCATATTTCCCATTCACCTTAAGATCCCAACCCTCCAGTTCATTAACACCTTTTACAAAGAAGGGGACCTAAGGGAAGATTGTTTAGCTGAGTTACTTCACTTGGAAGAAGTGTGTGACCAGGCCATTGAAATTTTTTCCAAACATCAGGGCATGGTCAAAAGATGGTTTGATCGACAAGCCAAAATCAAGGCCTTTAGAATTGTTGATCTGGTCCTATGCTAGGACAAGGCCCATGAGAAGAAAGGGGGGCATGAAAAATTTGACAAGCTCTGGCTTGTCCCTTTTTAGATTGTCGAAATCCTCAGAGATAATGCTTTCTGCCTCAAGACCTTAACTGGTGAAGATGTCATGTTGCCTGTCAATGGGCAACACCTCAAACATTATTTCCAAGCTTGAGCTCTCCCGAACTATCCATGTAAATATCTGTATATAGGTTAGTTTTAGGTTGCTTTAGTTCACCTTTGTTTTGCTACTTCACGTTGCTTTTGCTTTGCTCATTTCCCAACTGCTTTTGTTTCGCTGAGGGTGTCTCTTTGTTCCTGATGCAGTGGTCGTGCTTAACTCGACGAACAATTCACTTTGTTGCACGCTCTTAGTGTTCTTTGGATAACTATTTACTCTTAACCATCGATCTTTGATTGTTGCTATGGGTTAGTCTCCTTATTTGAACTTTGACTTGACCTAGAAAGTGACCCTTAGTTCAATCTTATCACATTTTGTCTCAGATCCTACACCAAATAAACATTAATTTCTTTTGAAGAGTTGTGCAGTGGTTGTTATGATGACCTCACCAGTGAAAATCATAAGTCTGCTTCAATGACCACTGTGGTCCCAAGCCCACTGTAAGCTTTGATGCTTACATGGTTAAGCAAAATAAATAGCACTAAAATAATATCAAAAGAAAAAAAGAAAGAAATGTTAAAATCAAACAACTGTGTGGGTGTGCGGACAACTCTACCGAGGCTATGGACGTCCAACTGGTAGTAGAGCAATGTTTGTGGGGTCACAGCGACAACTTCATCAGGGCTATGGATGCTTGATTGGCAGTAGAGCAATGTCCAAGTTACTTTTGGAGTTAGACAATTCATAGCTTGTTCAGTCTGATTAACTACCACTTTCTACAGTCTCCAAAGAAAAGGAATGAATTCACCACTTACACACACTTTTGAGATGCTTTTGTGGTTTGACTCAACCAAGGATCTTGCTCTCCTTTGAGCCCCTAGTTCACCTTTTGGAAACCAGCCCCTAGTCTGTGAAACCAGAGATTATGGGTTCTGAATGAACATTTATCATTAGAATGCTCAGAAGCGTTCCCCAACGGAGTCGCCATTTGTTGTGCCTATAGCACACATGCCCCATTTGGAATAAGGACCCTCTCTTTTCGCTTTGTCGAGTCACTTTGTCACTGCCTCATTTTGTGTGCCCCCTATCTTTGAGTCCTAAGAGGTCAAGGATTCTTAGAAGAATCATCTTGAGTCAACCAAGTTTTGCTACCCTCAAATTTTCAAGGCCTTAGGCCTTTGCGGGATTTCCCTAGCTGTTTTCCTTCATGCTTTGAAACTGACATCCTCCTAGCAATGTGCGTCCGCCCTTGTAGGATGCTTTATGTAGAATTCCCTGGCTCCCCGACCATTTCGAATGGCCTTAACGAGATGTCCTCCCACCCCACGGGACCTACATCATTTTTGGTTGTTTTCACCACCAAGTGCCCGAACGACTAACCTCTAGTTGTCATCCGCTTAGCAAACTCTATCATTCCTACCATCATTTTTGAAGTACTCATTCACCAACTTTCACCTTCATCGTACTAGCATTAATGAGGGGCATTAAATGTGCAAAAATCTATAAATAGCTCATTTTGAGCTATCATTTTCATCTGTCAAAAGTTCAAAAGCCAATTAGAGCCCCCACCAACGTCGTCATCACGTCCGCCGAGCTCCGTTGTCATTTCAAAGCCTTTGCCATCTATTGACTCATCCATCTTCATCGAGCTTTATAGGTTGATCATCTACCGCGTGCCATTTTTTTATTTTTCTTTAAGTTCTATAGAAAGTTATTAAATATGGGAAGGAGAACTTAGGAATCAGTTAGTTAAAACCCTAGCAATCAAAACCCACCTTTTAGAATTTTGAAATCCATTGAAGATCACCCATGGGGTGCATGCAGAACTTGGACTTCCCATGGCCATCCTTCAACTAGGGCCATCATGCCTCGTAGGCCTGTAATACATCTAGTGTCATTTTTCCTTAAAATACCAAATTTCAAAATTGACCTCCAACCTTGTTAGGTCCGACTTTGTGGATCTCCACCTCACCTCTGTCACCGTTTAAATGAACACTCAATATGACAAGGCTTTGAGATCGTTCTGATGATCAGGCTCCACCCCAGTCATTTCCATCTAATTTCCTTGCACTAAATGATTGGCTAATGATCCCTCTAGTGGGTCGCCTATCATGGGCTTTCATCGGGTGACTGCCATTTCAAACATCAAACTTGCCCCATCCTTCTGCTCAATGAACCCCGTAGCCCCGATTGTCATTTGAACTCAAAACAAAGCAACTAAGTTCCATGCAGACTATCCTTTGCAGAGTTCCATCATCTTTTTTCCACTGCGTGAATGACCCTTCCAAATAGTGAAACCCTAAGGTCCATCTGATGCACACGTTCTGACCCCACCATTGCCACCCCATCCTCTTTGCTAAAATAACTAAAGTGTTGGTTCTTTTGCGGGCCTTGCCCTGCAGAATTTTTTCTGTAGGATGTCATAGCCAATCTGTCCTTCCAAAACGTCATCGAGTAACCAAACCCCACCCTACGGAGCCCGCCATTTCCACCTCTATCTAATCCCACATTCAAAACGACCAAGTGTTAATCCGTAGGTGTGCCACACCTTGCAGACGGATGCCTTTTGGATTTCGTTCTACTCTCACCACTTCAGAACGGGCATGGACCTTCGACAACCCATTGTGCAGGATCCAACCTCATTGTTTCCCTTTGATCGTCAACTAACAAATGAAGCAATGTCTAACCCTACTATGGACCTAATGGTGTGGACCACTCTACGCATACTTTTGTCTCACCTCTGTCGTTCTGAATGGCTAACATCCAATGACTCCCTGCACCTTCTAGTCCGCATTCCTCCAAGCACATTGAGCTTTAGCAATAGAGTGACACTATTTGTTGAGGCTGCACATCCTACATGGTGGAAGGATGCTTGCAGGACGTCGCCTTACCAGCGTTGTTTCAACGGTTGGGCCTCAAATGGTGAAGCTACCTCTCGCTTTTGGCTGCCTTGGGCCCACATGACTAAAACATGGTCTTAATGCCCCCAAAATTGAAAAGTGAACTCAACCCATGTGCTAAGATTTCCTGACCTCCCTAGTGGACCCCACCTAACGATCAAACCTTGATGCTTGTTGAGACATGTGGGTCATTGTGCCCTGATTGTTGCCTATTCATAACTTCCTCTGGAACGGCTACCAGCCCAGGGAAGTCTGCACTCCTAGGCCTGCATTGTTATAACTCCCCCCAGTGAAAGGCCAATGTTGATCTGAAAGAAATATTAGGATCCTTAAATGATGAATCACCTAATCTAACATCGTTTTGTTGGATTTTTGCTAACATTCCTCATATTTTTATGCTTCAATGTGCTTACTGCTCTCTTGCCTACAGGATATATGGAACTAGCTGCAGGACCCTCTGAGATGGCCATAGAGAAAGAAAAGGGAAAGAAGTTAGCTAAGGCACCCCAAGGGAAAGAAGACAAAGACCAAATGAAGTACAAGTTCTAAGGGAAACCCCTCAATTCTAGGGTCACTACAGATTGGAAGCAGATCTCAGATACTAATCTAGGACATATCAATATCCATGAGTTCAAACAAAGGGTTTGGATCAACCCCACCATGGAAAATGCTAGAAGGATTATAAGTAGTGGATTGGCCAAATTTTTCGGGTTCCCACCTGCCCTTATAGCTCCTGAGCTTGTAATGGCCTATAGGGAGGCATATCAGGACACAAGGAGAATAGTGGAAAAAGATGGGAATATATTGGCTGATATGTTTGCTAAATCAATAGGGAAAAATTTCCATATCCCTACCTTCAATGAAATGGAGGAAACATCTAAAGAATATGCTAAACAAATGTGGGATGTTGATCCCCTCAAGTGCAAGAAGCTTATTAATCAATACTGGTTAAAAGAAAAGAGGGGTAGTGCAAATAAAGTTCCTCAAGAGCTCTTCCAAAGAGATTTCTACGAGGATTACCATGACTTGGTAACCCTATTGAGCAGAGTTATGGGCCTTCCAACTCCAACCTTCTTTCAAGAGTGGATGTTGTACTTTATGGAAGAAATCCTTTGAGGGGAAGCCAAATTCTAATGGGTAGGGATGATTAGTAATTGCTTGCATGAGCAATATGTAGTCATGAAGAAGACTTCACAATTTTAGATGGCATCATACCTAGTCTATTTGCTTGCCGACCATACCCAATACCAGGGACTATTTGTAGCATCAAGTCCAACTCTAGGCAGGGAATTGAACGTCTATGATAGGTATCCCCAACTTCAATTCTAGAACTTTAAGAAAGACTAATGTAGAGTCAATGATGCCTTCATAGGGCACATAATTAGAATACTTGGAGGTAATTTTGAAAGAAGAGTCACCCACAGTGTGAATGCCTTCATCTACCATTTTGGCTTTTTGTTCATTCAATTTCCAAAATTTACATATATCTGAGTCGATGGTTTCTCAGAGAAAACATATAAGTTGCCCCGATACTCAAATGATTGGCTAATACTACATGAACTCTCTTGATAGCTATACCGAGCACATGCTCTCCTAAGTGACAAACATCGGTCAAGGATTCCTTATCCCCTTTCATTTGGTCAAGGGATCTATGCACTCCCTGTAACCCAGTGTGCAGAATATTCTAGCAAGGAGTTGGCTGAGTATAACTTGGAATTCCACAATGTCAGGCCACAAATGGATCCGTATGGCAAGTTAAAGAAGATGGTTGGGATTGAGTATTCCCATTTTCATAATGTGGAGGACTTCTGGGCCAATTTTGGGGATGATAAGGAGGTGTGTATGTGGCATTACATGCGCATCACAACATGTACTTCATCAAAATAGTAAACTTATTTTAGTCAAAGTCCCCACCTACTGCCTCCACCCTTGCGGTCACCACTACTACCATCACCACCATTGTTTCTCCTCCACCTACCTCTCAATCAATGGTTGCCTCTTCTCCACCTACGGTGGAAATTTTAGTCCACCTTACTTCCACCCCACCTGATGCATAGGTAATGGTAATAGATTCTTCATTTTCCACCACTTCCCTACTCTCTTCCTCATCCATATCTCCATCATCATCTCTCCCACTTACCACTACAAAAATTCCAATGCCCACTCTCTCACCTCCAGAGCCTTTCACTCGACACATGCAAACCATACCAATGGAGCTGTCTAGAGTGTTGATGAACCCAACAGTATAGGTTTCCTTGGTGTAGGTTATTGCTAACCTTCCTATCCCTCCTCCTCCAACTGAACCACCCACTATGGAGGTGACAATGAAAATATTAGAAGAGTTGGAGAGGCAAGAAAGGGAAGCTACCAAAGAAATGGGAGAGGAAGAAAATGATTATCACGAGCATCCTAAATATCAACACCTAGTAATTGATAAAGTGGTTTGTGAAGAAGGGGAGGAAGAAACACAATCATCTGAAGAAGGCATTGAGGAGCCAGGAATGAGGTATATTGTGGAAAAGACCCAAAGCCCGAGGAAGAGTTTGCTCAACAACTCAAGGAGGTCGGAGAAGAAGTAGAGAAACAGTCCTCCAATGAAGAGAAGAATACAAATGAGAAAATGGAGGACACTGAACCTCCATGTGTGGAACAAGATAAGAGCCTTGAACATGGTAAGGAGATGCCTCTTTCAGAAGAACAAGAAGAAAAGGAAGAAGAAAAGAAAGAAGAGGATAAGCCTAAGGAAGAGGCTAAAGTCGTAAGGAAAATCCCAAAAGCAGAACATCATGAAAAACATGGGCCTAAACAAGAGGAAGAAGAGAAAATTTCTAAGGGGGAGGATAGCCCCACAGATCATAGAGCCACTAAATCCCCAGGAAAAAAAATAGTATTCATTTGAGATTCTAATGAAGAAGATGAAAATATAAGGAATGAGACCCCGATTGGTAAGAGAACAGAGATCCAACATATCCAAGAGGAAGAAGGTGATCATGAATCACTGAAAGGGGAATCTCATATGCCTAAATGGCTCGAAAAACAATTCAAGAAGAAAACCCAGACCCTAATGGATCTGAAGGCAAGGCTAGAAGCCATTCTAGCCCGAGCGCAGATAAGTACAAAGAAGGAAAAGAAGTCAAGGGTTAGATCCCACCTGAAAATGGACACTTCCGGATCCAGGACAGTACAAATAGCCACCCCGGTGATTGGAGAAGAGGGGGTCATCTACAATTTTTCTACCCTTGATTTGGGAACAGCTATAAGAGAGCAGAAGATTGACCAACTCTAGGGGTTCGTCACCACTATTGTGCACTAAATGCATAAGGATAAGACCTCTAAGGAGGAATTAAAAGCATAGGTGGTGGATCTGACAACTTACATTCAACAATGGTCATCGGTTGAGGAGCTTCCCACCGCATCATCAGTGCCATCACAACTGTTGTCCAAGGACCACATTGATAAGTTGGAGAGAAGAAAGAATTAGACAAAAGCCACAGAGGATTGGCTCCAGCAAGTCCTCTACAATGGAAGCATGGGCATAGTTCGTGTTGTCAGGACAACCAACAAGTTCTTAGAGGTACAAAAGCTACTCGAGGGAATAAACAAATTATGCACTAACTTCCCAGAGTTATACAAGATCACATATCCCAAACTTGAGGTTATCCTCAAGATACCTGAGAGATCCTGGGAGAAGGAGTTTGCTTTGGTAGAAGATGACCACTAGCTCATGGAGACATGGAAGTTGGGCTTAGAACATAGAAAGGAAGTATTCGAATGAGTGCTCCATGAGGTGGAGCTTGATATTGATTGGGTAAAAGAAATCAGGATGGTCATTGAAGAATACCTGAGGCTGATGATAGATTTTGATATGCCCACCATTGAACTAGACCTAGAGAAGATAAAGCCATACTTCCATAAGAAGATGGAAAACAGGACCATAGATGCACTAACACCAGATTTCATGGGTTTTGTTGCATGAGCCTTCACTCAATCTAAGCAGGTGATAAAGAATACACAGAAATGTGACAAGGATTGGGATGAGATTACGGGAAAAACTAGGAAATCGAACTTCTAGGTGCTCCAGTCGGATATAATGGAATGGAACAAGCTCCATGCATTGATTGACAGATTCATGGAATATTCCACTACAAAGAAGCAAGAGGGAAATCTGATTATTGATGATGAATTCCTCACAAAGTAGCTACAACAAGGAAATTAGCTAAAGGACAAAAGAGCTACAGTGCTGCCCACAAAAGGAAAAAATAAGCTAAAAGACAAAATGTAATTTTAAATTGTAAAATATTTGAGGGTAGGTGTGATGCAGAGGAAGGTGGAAACCTTCTCAAAATGACTCACAAATGAATATCAGATCAACTTCAAAATAGATTTCAAAGAACTCAACAAAATTCCACCATATGAGCATGCCCTCCCTTGTAGCATATGCAACCTGGTTTAAGCCACTTTACACTCAATCTTTCCAAAACACTACCAAATAAAATATGGATTGAGATACCCTTTTAGGGCCTACACAACATATCCAAAAACCAATAGTGATTCTTTTGGACCAACATATACTTTCAATACACCTACCCTGCTCAAGGCTACTCAATTAGCCTACTTTTACAAAGCAACCCCTCTCTAACTTTATCCCCTGACCATAAAACTTTCAACATTCCCTTAAAATGTCTCAAAACCAAATATTCCAAGTTTTTAGGCTTCTATAACACCCCTAACACGCTCAAACACAAAACCTTCCAAAACTTGACTCAAAACTAGGGCCTTTTGAAATCTAGCCTTCCCAACACTTCCAGAACCTATTTTTGGACTTTTCACCAATAACTCAACATGTTTCAACTATTCCAACTCAAAAAGATACCCCTTATTAAGGCAGATCTCCTACTGCTACACTTTAGCCCCCATTTTGATACACTTTTCCCTTTGACAACTCGGTGTACACCTTGATATTCTTCCTTCCTGCACATTATTTTGTTAGTTTTGTATTATAAATGTTAGAAGTGGTCCATTTCAAAGGTTACAGCGTCATTCTACCTTGAAATGGATCAATCATCCATAAAAACCCTCAAAATCAATGAAAATCTGCACTTTTCTTGAGGACAGTCAGTTATAAAATACAAAGAATTGATTGTTGTTGCTTATTAGAGCATAAAAAGGCCTTAAAACATGTAAATATAGGTTCCTAAAGCATCCAAACAGACATATCTTCAATGGCAATCAAGTTTTCATCAAATGAACACAAGAAATTGCTATTTTTTTTCTTTTTCCTGTAGCAGTCCGTACAAAATCCGTACCAGCAACCCAACCTCTGTATAAATGACTTCTATGGCCTTGAATAACCTTTCCCCAACTTCTCAAACTGTTTTGGATTGATTAGTTTACATTAAAGTTATTAAAACATCAAAAAACTACTTTCCCGCCCAATGTTGGAATTCAAAAATTTGAATTTCCAATTTACAATTTATTAAACTCTACTAACTAAAACTATTGGATTCTTAATTTCCAACCTTATTTGACACAATTTAAGCATTAGATCACTATTTAAACCCCTAAAACATGACTGTCCCATTTACATTGCATTTTGGTCCTAGGGTCCTTATCAGGACCCTTAGGACTTTTAATCTTCCAACTACTCTCATCCATGCCAAATTCCATTATAGGCTGCAAGATATCATAGTTGATGTTCTGGAGTGGTTTATAAGTCTTCAAGACCCCTGCAACCTCCTAGCACTTGAAGTGTTCCTTGAAGGGCTTGGGTGCTCCTGCACCAAGGTGAAACCCTAATTTGTAGTTAATCTTGGCCACACAATGATATTGAATCTTGGCCATTCATTTTTCTTTTTGGACACTATAAATAGGGGGTCTCCTCTCATTTTCAAGAGAGAGTTGAGTTGTTGTAAAGACATGTTGTTGGAATGTTAATAGAAATTCATTGATTTGGTGGATTCTTGAGTTCCAACTTCATGTTACATGATTCTTCTTCTCATATTTAGTGAATTTGGATAGATTTACTCTACTATTCTATGTGTTTTAGTTTTCTTTAGTAGATTAGTTAATGTTGTTCATTGGTGGTGAAGAATTATGTTATGTTGATGCCCTTCCTTGTTCATGCTTTTTGTTGTTTATTGATGATAAACTACAGTGTAAAGCTAGTTTGAACATTATATGAATGTTGCACTTAAATTCTATCTCTTGTTCATACTCTATGGTGAATGAAAGGTTGAAAATCTACATACCTTAGAAGATTTCACTTGTTTCATGAGACTGTGAACTAATTTGGTTAAGTGGAACTAAGTTTTGGGAAGGTTGTCCACTGTAGGGTCCTCCATTATCACTGTTCATTGGTAGCTTCAGGTCTAGGAACTTCCTCATTTCCCTACCCTATTGACTTTTCTTTTAAATAGTGACTTTGAACAAGGTTCATTGCACATTGTAAAGCTAAATCTAAAGCTGAAATAAGAGTTCTAGACTTTTGTTTGAACCTATACCAATGGTACAACGAATTTTCCATCTTAATAACTCCATCCAAAGGGTCAATTCCCTCTAGTTTAACCCATGTAAGTTTGCCTTGTGATTGCCAACAAGATCACATCAACCAATTGAGATATTCCAAGCGCATCATGACTTGACACCCGAGAGACCTTGGGGTAATTTTCAGCAACTTGTTGTTGGAGATTGCCTTTCAAGAGAGGTAGTGTGCTTATGCATTTCCTATGTTGAGAGGTACAAAAACACCCATCAACAATTTCTTCTTGGTCAACATTTATGGACCAATTGGAATGATCCAAAGAATGGAAACATGGAACCATCTTTGATCTATCAAGAGTTTCAAAATGAGGTCTTTTTTCCAGAGGGGGACTTCAATGTCATTCTAAGCAATGAGGAAAAGAAGGGAGAGTACCCAAAAGTGACCAATCTATGACAGACTTTCAAAATTTCATCCAAATTAATACTTTGGTTAACATGAAGATAGGAAATGGCATCTTCACATGGTCAAATAGGAGATAGGATCACATGATTGTGGCCAAAAAACTAGATAGGTTGTTTATTGGAGGTAATTGGACTACAACACACTTGGTGAGGAGAGAAAGCCTTGTACCAGTCAAACCACTCCTTGGTTCAACTTACCTTCACACTAAAACATAAGCCCAATATATTCCCCTTCAAGTTTGAAAATTTTTTGTTGAGGGATAATGATACTGACACCAAAATCAGAGATTGGTGGAAACAAGCACCCTAAGAGAAGGGGTCAAATATATATGTGGTCTTTAGAAAGCTTACATATCTGAAGAAGATGTTGAAGGAATGGAATATCAACCACTTAAAAAACATCTTCAAAGTAAATAAAATTTTTGAAAAGGAGTTGGAAAATCTAAATTAGATAGTAATTAGAGATATTATGTACCAGAGTACATACATAAAAGAAAAATAATTAAAGGCAAGGTACGCAAAACTATTTCAATGGTATGAAATATTTTGGCACTAGAAATCAATGGAATGCTAGCCCAAGGAAGGGGATAGGAACACCAAATATTTCCACAACATCACAAAGGTCAAATGGAGTTTGAATATAATAACCTACATCAAGGATGAAGGATGCACCAAGTTTGAAACATGGGATGATATAGGAAAATAATTCATTAGATACTTTGAAGGGTTGCTCATAATGGGGATAAAAATGATAGATTTTGGCATCATATGAATGAAGGATTAAGAATGGGGATAAGAAACAAGTTGAGGGTGACTCACTCCTCATAATCAATGTACTTCAAAAGGGAAAAAAACTAACTAGAAATTGAATAAAATGGTAAGATCTTGTTGCAAGCTTCTTGAAGATTTTGAGAACTTCTCAATATCACACATCTACAGAGAGGGTGATAATGAAGCAAAAACACTGGCCAATGTGGTTTTTGATGAATCTAGCATGGTTGGGTTGGTGAGCTAAAAATCATTAATCTATCATGATGACCCAAGACATGACATGGATCAAACCCAACACCTAAGTTTCAAGAATGATTACAAGAGGTTTGAAATTTATACCAGGTGCATTTATACCAGGTGATGATGGGCATGAAAGTGGCAAGCCAAGGTGTAAGTACATTTCCATGTGGAATTAGAGTACAAGGGACTTATAAGAACTGTTATCCCTATGTAATCCCCCCATATGACCAATATCATGGAGTGTAGATGCAAATTGAGGGAAATAATGGTAGAAATATCTCCACTTCATGTGGAAAGATGCAAAGTAAGGCTATCAACTATTTATTGTCATTTGAGAGGTATATAATGGGAGTTCAAAAAAAATATGTTGTGCTCTAGGCCTGAAAAGTATGGATACACCTGTGATATTGAAAATCCTACACTGAGAAGTTGCATTCTAAGGAAACATCATGAACATGCAACTGGAGTTGGTCCTCAAAAAGTGGATCAATCTCATCTTGAGGGTTGTGAAATGGGTTCTAATGGAATATTTTCTAAATAAAAATTATCAATATTGAGTGAACATAGATATTTCATCCCATTTTTTGGCATGCCTCCTAGACCTAGGTGAAGACAAATAACTAGTGTGGGAGCTCACGATGGAGTTGTTCAAAAGGAAATATTTGGGAGGGTGGAGGAAGTTGTTTGTGTCACATTATATGGTGTGGGAATCCCTAGGACAAGAGATATCTCATAGGTGGTTGAGGAGATTACAGTGGTTGAGTGGCTCCCATTTTTAGTAAACTTTCAGACCATAATGTTAATACAACATAGGGCTAAGGCAAGGAAGGGTTGTGAGTTTATGAAGAGGATCTCCAACTTGGAGCATGTCTTTGACCTCGACTGGATCCACAAGTTTGCATACTAGGGTTTGAAGCATGGTGTGTAATATTCTCTATGGATTTTCTTATATATATGTAAAGACATATAACATAGCTTAGGTCTCTCCAGGATGTATACACTCCCTAGACTTTTGTAGCCTGGTAGTGTAGCCATAATGGCACATAGTGTAGTTTTATTCCCTTTAGTTTGTGTACATTCCCTAGTTTTTGTATACATGGGATTTTTGCCCATAAAATGTATAATTTTTTTGATGTAATATAAGGCACGGCCCCTAGGATACAATTTATCGAGAAAAATAATATATATATTAGACCTATCACTTAGAATAAAAATAACAAATTATATGCATTGATTATGGTTGTGAGTACCTTAGAACTAGTGGTGCACTCCAAATTGAAAAAAATATTAGAAATCATATTCACTCCATCTATTCCAAATAATATTAAACATTTTTATTTTGTTATTGATAGCAAACATATATATGTTGTTAACAAATTAGATGTGTTTAAGACTCAAATAATAGATGAGGAGGATAGATATGAAATTGAATTTGATGAATATGATATAATAATTTTAAAAACTATCATTATTCCAAAAGAAATAATTAAATCAAAAAGGTTGTTTAACATGGACTACTAGCATTATAATATTGGTTTAAATTTATCTAATAAAAGAAATATTTCACACATATAATCTAATGTGTGAATTAGGTGTTTTACCTAACTAGTTCACCTAATAGGTCATGTTCACATGTTAATTTTACTTAGGTCCTATGAATATTTCTAGAACTCTTAGTTGTCAAAGAGATATTATCTTATCTTATCTCATTTATTTCTTGTGTCCTAGGTCATTTAATATTTTTATATTAGTTGTCTCACTACATAGGATTAAGACACTTGTTATAATATTTTCTTATCCTATATTTGAATCTTGCATATATAAGCAAGGAATCATATGTACATTTCAATCAATTCAATCCAATTCAAGGCATGTAATCATCTTGGGGTTTAATATAATATATTGTGCCCATAATCAAGCAATATCTTTTCTCTTTCTACTCTCTTATGGAAGGAATATTTCAGTTCCACAGGTGATCTTGGAGGCTTGAATCCATTGATGACTCTAAAATATAAGAGATGCTAATTATTAATAATATTTTGTTGAGAAATACATGCACTAAAATATTAAAGGAAGGATCAAGAAAAGAACTCAAATATTACAAAAATGGTATACTCTAGAGCTACAAAGATGTAAGTGTATTATACTTCAATAAATACTCATATTATCCCTTTAAAACCAAATTCTGAAATCACTTATTTTAAATAAAGTATATAATCATTTTTCTTGTATCATTTTTCTAGTAAGACACTTGGGTTGCAAACTTGACTCCAAAATGTAAGAAATTTAGGGAGATAAGATTGCACAATAATTTTAGAAACTTAAACACAAATACACTATATAAGGATAATTACCCACTCCCATCACTAGATGATGCACTACAAATTTTAAAATGGTCTCATATGATGTCATTTTTAAAAGGTTGTTCTAGGTAGAATCAAGTCATGGTGTATTTGAAAGACAAAATTAAGATACCATTCACTATCACATGGTAAAATTTCACACTTGAAAGAATATTATTTGAATTAATTAATGTTGATGTAACATTCTAATGTCCTATGCACATATATTTCAAGGAAATCATTGGGAAGTTCATCATCATATACATGGATGATCTCACCATATTGTTAAAGAATCAAGGTGATCATATAGAGGAGTGTTTTACAAAGGTGTAAAATATATGGGAAATCCTTAACTCCTAAAAAATACACTTTTACAATCATGGAGGGGAAAATCCATAGTCACATCATATCTAATAATGACATTTATATTTATCTAAGAGGTTTGAAGCCATTCTAAACTTCCCTCTCCCTACGAGAGAAAATCAATTAAATTCATTCTTTAAAGATTTAATTTCATGAGGAACTTTATCTCTACATTCACCTCATTGAACACCATCTTAAAGAAAGATGCCAAGATTGATTAGAATACTAAAGCCAACACTATCTTTTGAGAAATCAAAGAGCTTATCTCAAATACACTGATATCATTAGTATAGATTATAAAAAATATTTTTTTGCTTACTTGTTTACTTTAGAATATTAAATTATAGGTATACTCACCTAAAGAAGAGGGACTAGTGATCAAATTTCAATTGTTTTAATTATTTTAACTCTCTATAATGTAAAAACCAAGAATTATTCTATTTAAAAATAGTCATTCACTCTATTAAAGGTTGTAAAATATTTTTGGAAATATATTTTGCATAATAGATTTTCCCATAGCACTGTACCTAGCAGTAAATGTGATGCTTATAAAAAATTAAATCAACGAAAGAAAAAGAAATTGGATGACTATATTGCAAGAATTCAACTTAGAACTTAAACTAATGAAATAGTTATGAAATAAGGCTTGATTTAAGTGATAGCTGAAGTGGATCCCAAATTTATATGCCAATAGTATAACATAGAATATAATGATATAGATTATTGATATTTATACTTTGTTTTCTATTTTTTTAATCACAAGTGTTAAAAACACATGAATTTGTATTAAAGGAGATCCTTATGTCTTAAAAGGTACTGAAATAATGATATAAGTATGCACTTTCAATAGAGGAAACCACAAAGTAATTTACTTGAGATGTTTGAATAAATAGGATTTATTCACTAAAGTTATGGCTAATTTCCATGATAAATTTAGAATAGGGAATAATTCAATAAACACAACATATCAATGCTTGGGTGTATGGTATTACTAGTCATATATATTTAGATATGTCCATGCTCATGTCAATAATTTTAAAGATTTCCAAGTTATAAAATTTAAGGAAAGGACTTAATATATGTCATTGTAGCATTTGATTAAGTATATACCTCTATGTAATGTGACCATGATTTTATTGGATTCATTAATCTTAATTCCTCTATGGGTCATAAGTTTATTTGACTACTACTAATTAAAATAAAAAATAGATTAAATCTTGTACACTATAAAACATCAAATATAGTTATTGATTTCTTGGAAGATCACATTGTAACAAGGTTTGAGGTGAAATTCTTTTGTATGTGATAATGGTATTATATTTTTATCTTTACTATTCATATAATGGTCTTGTGACCACAAGGTAATATTCAAATTTTCTTTTCATTATTATCTCAAAGTATTGGTGTTTTTAAGTATACTAATGATATTTTGCTAGAAGAGAAATACAAAATTAAACATGAATCTTATAGATTAGCACAATGTGTGTAAAATTGTACTATGGGTTGATATAATTAAATTAATGCTTCAAAAATAATCTCACCTTACTACCTATTTGAGCAATAATTGACCTTTCCAACCAATATAAAATACCTACAATACATTTTACAATATATCATATAGGGGTTGATGAAAAGATAGAGGTTAGCCTCTTGAATGTGTTGAACTCAAAAGAGAAAAGGAAAAGCATTTTCACTCTTGAGAAAACACTAGGAAGTTGAAAGGAGGTTGTTTGACAAGAGAGTTAAGGTAAAATATTTTTAAAATTTTAATTTAGTCTTGTTAACCATAACTACTATGAGAAGAAAGCTAACCATGACAATTTGTATGCTCTTTGGTTAGAACCCTTCAAAATATCTATCATCATCGAGGAAAAATATACATTTTGAGCATCATGATAAGTGAGGATGTTCCATTACTCAAGAATAGATAATTTCTCAAGCACTAGATCAAGGCTAAGGTATTTTTGGCATGAGTTGTATATATCCTTATCTTGAATTATTTTTTATATTGTCTTCATTCTCTTGTTTCAAGTGTGTGTACTTAATGTATATTTTGTTTTCATTAAAGGTTAAACTTATTGCCTAGAATAATCCTAAGGTTTGATGTCCTTTTGATGTTAATTTTTAAAATCATTTTAATATATTACATTGAAATCTTGTATTTATATGTTTCTTTCAATTCTTTTTTTGTTTAGATGATCATTCCTTTCAATCAAAAAGGTAGTAGAATCAAAAAGGTAGTAGAATTTTGGTTTTTTAATGGAATGTAGATCTAGAGATTATACAACCATGTACATACCAAATGAATTTACTATTGATCTGGCATAAATTAGATATAATACATTTAATGTGTTACTTTCATGCCTCTCAATAATTCCAAAGGAATATTTTCATTTTATTTTGTTTGGGTGAGATGACCATAGTTTAGGTACCAAGTGAAATTCATAAATTTTTATCATCTAATTATAATGGTGGTTTGTAACCCAAAAATAACCTTCAACACTCATGAGTGAGAGTAAATGTGTTTTTATAAAAAGAAGAAAAATAAGAGTATAAAAATAAAATAATATGAATCGATTAGATAAATTGGATAATTTTTGTATCTTTATCAAGGCTATGGACACCTAACTAGTAGTAAATCTATGCATAGATTGAGACTAGAGATAACCCTATCATGGTTATATATGCCTAGCTAGCAGTAGAGCAATGCCCATGTAATCAAAGGAATGTCTAAGGATGTGTATGTTATATGTTATTGTCACTCCTCAACACCCCAGGATCACCTACAAGACAACAATAAAATCCACAAGAGAGAAATGGTAGAAATATCATGTTATGATTATGGATGCAAGATTACCAGATTGAATATATGATGTATATATCATGCCTTGCTTATAAAGGAAAATAGTGAGATGGGATTAGATGAGACTTTGACATGTGACTTAATCATGCATAATGAGATAAATACCTTAGAAAATATTAAATGACTTAGGACACAAGCATTAAACTCCAAAAGATAAGATAAGATCTATTGACAACTAACACTATTTAGAAAGATTCATTCTTAGGACCTAAGTGGACTTAACATGTAAATAAGACCCTACTAATAACTAGTTAGTAAAAACACCTATTTACACCAACACCCCCCTTAAGTACAACTCAAGGAGTATTATTATGCAAAGATGCAAAGATGGGTCTCAGCTGCAAGGCCTTGTTAGGTACCCATATACAAATTAAAATGCAATATCTCACAAAAAAAGGAAAAGGATAAAACCTAGTGGGACAAAACTCCTCCCCAAAAGAGAGATGAAATACAAAATTCTCTCAAGGATATGAGAAGGAAAAAACACCATATGAGTAAAAATACCCCTCAGAAGAGAGAAGAAGAGAGACAATGCAGCCCCTTAAATGTAGTGTCTCTTGCACAGATGGTAGATGCCCAACAATGAATGTTGAAGATGATCCAAGACCATTGAATAACGATCCTCCCCTTGGGAAGAAACAAGACCAAGATGGTATGCAAGATGTCTTCCCATTCCTAAAGGGAAGATGCAGGAAGAAGGATGATGTAGGATATCTTTGAAGAATGATCAAGTGTCTCCATGTTGATGTTGAAAGGTGTCATACTCGAAACAATCATTCTAGGCCACATTGTTGAAGATGACAATCTAGAATCCCCTAGAAACAATTGTAGAAGATAATCCAAAGGAAAATATGTCTCCTTTGAAGACAAAGAAGCCTCTTCCAAATGTTATCCAAAATATTTTGCACTCATTTCAAGCTGCAAAGGATGATCATGTAGAGAATGAACAAGAGGTTCAAACTATTCCCTCATAATAACTGAAGAAGGATCATATCCATCATTAAAGAGAATATGAATGTAATCAATGGTGTCTCCCAAATCTTAAATAAGGGACTCACAAAATAAACCAACAATTTTTTTCAAGTACTCATCCCAAGTAGCCATTTCTAGAAAAGGATGAATGTCCTACTACATTGAATCACAAGGAACCAAAACTATAGAATCCACAAGTATAATAGTAGATGAATGAGATGGAACATCAACAGATATCACTTGATCCTTAGAAATAATATTGAGATTCAAATGACCATACTGAATCTCTTCAAAAGTGTCCACACAAGATGCATCAATGTGAACATTTGATGAATCATTATGAGAAAAAATTGAGAAGGGGTAGAGTCAAGATTTATGATCAACCTCCACATTTGTAACTATATCTCTGCTATACAAATCCTAGATTATGGTAGAATCTAGTGTGAATGCAACACTCCTACCTGTTGCACCATGTGTGATATGATAGGTAGAAAGGATATTGGTTGATAATGAAGGTACAATTACACAAAGAACATCATGAAATGATCCATCATCCATATCAATGGATCCCTTCCCACAAACACACATATATGTGTTTTTAGCCATCAGGATGTGTGGTGATGAACAAGTCTCAAATGAATCAAACATAATCTTTGATGAATCTATGTGATATGAGGCTCCTAAATCAAGTATCCACCTATCTGAATCAGAATCTGCAACTACAACAAGTGCTTTCCCCTTAATTTTATTGAGATTTGAAGAAGAAGAAGATGAAACCTTTGATGATGAAGAAGAATTATTTGAGTCTTCTTAAGAATGTACTTCAACTCATCAATCTATTTTGAATAACGTTGATGTTCATCATGCCTTGTTGTCTTGCAATATGTACATATAGGTCTCTTCTTCTTAGATGATTCCCCTTTAGAGGGAAAGGATTTATATTATTTATGTGGCTTGTTATTTTTCTTCTTTTACTTCTTATCAATATTTCCTAATTCTTTAAGTACCTTAGACTCACTAGCCAACAATGCTTGTGACTTGGAAGACTTGATTAGACCCATTTGCATTAACTTTACTTCATATTGGGTTAGGAGATTTGAAAAGTTATCAAACTTAGGATCAATATATCATGCTCCCATAGAAAGTCAATGGGTATGAAATCCAGAAACAAACACTAAATACTCATGACCAAGCTTGGATAACACAACCAAAATCAATTATAAATCATCTTTATCAATGTTGCAATCTTTAAGTTGTGTTCTTAGTTATTTGATCTTGGAGATTTAATCTTGGATGTTGTCAAAACATTTAGGATCAAGATTCATCAAATCATTATCAATCTGATATCCCCTAATCTTATCAATTTTACCAAATAATTTCTTTAAAATATCATAAGCATCTTTAGGTGTTTTGCATGAGTCAACATAAAATTCTAAATAAAATGAGACTAATGAATATATGCATCCAAGTGTTTTCTCATGATCAAGCTCTCATGTTTCCAATTCTTTAGTATCAATAGGTTAAGGGTTAGTGTCTTGTAGATATCCAAGATAAACCTTCCCCATGAGATAATTCCATACTGATTTTCTCTGTGAAGCATAATTATACGGAGTTAGAAGTTTAATTTGAGATTTCCACATTGCAAGAACACACAACAAATAAAAGGAACCAATCAACCACTAGAATATTAACCCCCAAATTACTCAATCAAGAAACCCCCCTAGCAATATATGACTGTGGAACTTTATACTTATTGTGATTACAAGTGCCACTTGTCAAAAATAACGAAGTAGACTTGATCTTAGTGCTTATAGATGCCAAATTTGGCCACAAGGTCAAAGAAAAAAATTTACACAAAATGGGATCAATCTAATCACACCACTATAAAGTACATAAAAAAGTATGCACTTTAAAAAAAAAATCACCCAAAAATGTTACCATAGGAGCTAGAATAGAGCCCCAAAAGTTCCCAAAATGAGAATGGCTCAACAACACCCATGAGAATCTACATTTTTTGGAAAAACCATGCACCAAAATCAAAAACTAATTACACCACTATGAAGAGCATGGAATTCTACCCCAAATCATGCTTGAGAAAAGGAGTTTGTCTGACCAAATTATGAGCCTCCAAATTTTTCTTGTAAAAGTAAAACCTGTAATAGAGGGGGGGCCAAAAATCCAAATGGATGCTAACGCCAGTAGATGACAATCTTAAATTTGACAGCTTCCTACCTGTCACTAGAATATTCCCCCCGTCTACTAGAATATGCTTCAACCAAAATATTCTAAGGAGTATTTTGTACAATGGTCAATGAAAAAATCTAGCAGATGGCATAAAATATGCTAAAATTAGGTGGTGGAATCTCCAAAAGGTCTCTAAAATATTTTTCCAAGTGGTAGGCCTTGGTGGGACCGTAAGCCCATTGTCATAGGTGGAGCAGTGGGGGTTTAACCCTCAACCACTTGTAGACAAATAAAATTTAAACAGCAAAATTAAAACTCCAATTATTTTCATATTAAATATCTACTTACCCATACCTCTAGACTGTACCCAAGACTGATGTAATGGTACTGATGACAAGGATGACATTGATGTACCAAAGAAGGAATATTTCGTAGTATATCCCACTGAGATGCCAAGAACATTCTACAAAGGATAATATTGTAGACTAAAAATTATATGATAGTATGATAGAGTATGGACTGTATAGATTTTATACAAATGTATAAAATATTTTCCTACAACTTCTGGTCAAACCTCCAAAAATGCCCCAAATTTGTTTTTCCCAAATATGAATTATTTTATATGAAAATAGGGGTTTTTGGGCCTTCTAGACTCAACCATGATATTTGTTTCACCCCAATGCACACCCAACAAAATATCAAGCTCAAATCACCCTTAGACTTGAGAAGGGGTTTTGTAATTCTAAAGCTTTGATACCATGTTAGAGTCACTCAAGAACTCAAGCCTCCAAAATCACTTACAAAAACCAAAAATAACATTCTACAAGAGGGAAAAGAAAGAACATATATTTACAATAATGGATGCAAGATATGGTCAATATGCAATACTCAACATTCTCGTGATGTATTAGACTGACTCAACTGAACCAAATTGTTGAAGATGTACAAATGATGCCTTGCTTATAAAGGAAAGTTGTGAGATAGGATTAGAAAATATCTTGGCATGTGTATTAATCCTATTTAATGATACAACTACCTCAACAAATATTAAATGACTTAGGAAACAAGTATTAAATGTCAAAATATAAGATAAGATCTAGTGACAACTAACACTATCTAGAAAGATTCCCTTCTAGGACCTAAGTGGACTTTACATGTAAATAAGACCTAGATAGGTAAAGCATCTATTTAGACCAACATTATCTTATATTGATAACCAAGATATATGAATGATCTTGTAGACACCTAAAAATGTCCTGAGCATATCACACACCAAGATTTTGATTATTAACACCATTTCTCTACTAATTCACCTATTTTCATCTATTTAATTAAATAATGTTAAATGTTTAATTAAATTCACTATTTTCTCCCATTAATCAAATAATTAATTTTTTTATTAATTCATCACCTTCATAGTAATTTTCTTCTCTTTTGATTAAATAATACAAATTATTTCATTAAATGTCATAAATCCTCTTTGATTAAATGATTCTTGATTGGGGTGAGGGGCTAGCTTGATTGGCTAAAGCATCTTGTTGCAAGCAAGAGGTCACAATGTTTAGTATCCCCCAAAACCCGTGGTACCGAATGGCATGTCATGCTAGCACCACCGGTCACGTGAAATTTTTTTACCAGGTGCACTGCAGTTTATAAGGGGACAGATACCCGACTGATTCTTGCAGTCTAAAAAAAATGATTCTTAATTGTTTAATTAAATTCTCTAATTCCCTCCACTTGCACAATTAAATAATTTCTAAATTATTTAATTGGTTAATTTCCTCTAATCATTCAAAGAATATTCTCATGTGGAATATTCCCTTTTCAAATTCAAATATTTCCCTCCACATGGAAATATCTCCCACATGCTCCTAAAATTAAGGGATTTGTTATTATCTCAAGCAATTTGGACCTCTAATTAAAATCCTTGATCCATGGGATTATCCATTATCAACCCTTGATTTGATCTTTGATCCATGCCATCTCTACTTTAATTTCATCCATTGATTAGCTAATTCAATCTCAGCCATTGATTCATTCCAAAAATCTATAAATAGTCTTCATTTTATATGAATTCTAATTCACAAGCATTCAAGTAACCAAGCTATACCAAAATTCATACTCACCTTTGAGATCATTTGTGAATCAACCTTGCCAATATTGGCATGGTGTGATGGTTTAAAGGTGGCGTTGTTTTTCTTGCCACCAA
>VDFB02176546.1:0-10261 GCA_007258455.2 Sequoia sempervirens
TTGCAATTGTGGAAAATGCATTTTCCTATTCCTATATGTAAAAGGAGCCTTTTAAATCATTTGTGTTCAAAGAAATGAGGAATACAAGATGACAAAATGAAAACATGAAAAAGAACTTTATGCGGTCATTATATTGAAGAATTTCAATTGCATTTCAAGAAAAGCAGAAAGACAATTTAGAGAGCTGACGTTGCAATTTGCTATTGAATGATCAAGTAACTTGCAGTAATGTACAAATTCTGGCTGTTACTATAGGCACAGTAATTTTTCCTAGTACAATGACAAAATTGAGAAGTGAGCAAACTGTAAAAACATATACTATTTCATCTACAACCATGGGAAATCTTCCTAGAAGCGCATATTTGGAAAACTCTGCATTGTTTTTTTTTTTTTTTAAAGGAGAAGGTTAATATGCTAACCTCACGTTGCAGTTTGTGCATGATTGTTTAAATACAGTTGAAAGCACCGATCCCTGTTACAAGGACAATTTAGACAAATGAGTAAAGTGAGTGACATATACTATGTTATTCATAAAAACAAAACAAAATTCTTATGTAGATTCATTTCGACAAGAAAGAACCTAAGTAAGAACTTTTGTTTCTTATAATGCAAATTGCATTTTATAATTTTAAAATACTTATTGTTATTTGTGTACCCTATAATATAGAACATATTTTGCATATGCATGCATTAGTGTAATTCTGTTATTGCAATGGTGGCATAAGCTCTTTAAGAGCAATCAATGGAATAGATGCCATATTTGCTTAAGCATCTAAAGAAGTGTAAATAGGCCATGGCAACCTGTCAATACTAAGCCAAAAAACAACACAGACCTGTGCTAGCACAGTTAAGTTCTGATAAAAACAATTTCTAGCTACTGTTTAATGCTAGACCAGCTATCACTTAATAGTGAAAGCTAGATAAATATTGATTTTCTAACTAAATGGGGTCATTTCATTTCCAGTTGCATAAGTTTATTTTGTACCATTATGTAGCACTTACTATTACTTGTGCAATCAAGCCACATGCAACTAGAATTCATAACTCATGGCATTTAGATACACTCAAGGAGAAATACAAACCAAGGTTGTTGGCATCCTAATAAGAAAGATGATGAGATACATCCAATTAATGTATGCCACAACATCTTATTCAATGAAGATGATTTGGATAGGGACGTTACAAATGAGAATCCTTATTGGTGTGTGAGTAATCCTCTTTTTCAAGACTTCTCAAGGAAATTGCATGTCAATACTATCAGTGAATAGGTGGAATCAGATTTATTAATTGACTTTGATTGATGGGTCAAATGTGCACAAGGATAGTTATAATTATTTCTTTGTTTTAATTATTATGTATGTAAATACTATTTAGCAGTTACCTAATTAATTAGATATGAAATGATAGAATGGAAAAGAACATTAATTAATTAAGATAATTTGATTCATTAATTAATAAGGTGAATTATCACATGTAAAAGTACATAAATTAGAAGTTTGGAAAAAATCCTCTTTCCTTTATGCTTTAATGACAACAAGAAAGCTGAAAGAAATTGTGGAGTTTAGGCTTATATATGTAAATTGCATTTTCCTGACAGTTTGTAAAGCCTTCTCAACACATTGTCCACATATTGTTCGAAAGGTCCCATTATGGCAGATGGTAACAACACAGTGGCTCTCACTATGGAACAGTTCTGCAGTAATTGAAGATATGTAATCTTTAGAGGACTCATAAGCACCAAGTTATTGTTAAGCTCCCATATTGTACATTGGACAAAAGACAATTGTTCATCCGAGGTACTAGTCTATGAAGATTAGCGTAAGCTAAGCACTGTGAAACCTAATCTGCCTATGGACTCTAAAATAAAAGAAAACTGATGAAAATAACTTATTTGTGCACAGTAACGTCTCTGGTGTCGCTTTGGAACCATGACAACCTTTTCCCTGTCACTGTAAACTCTTTCCTAGAAAAGACATATAGACATACACACACACATATATATATATATATATACATATGAATACATATGCACAGATACATCCATGTAGACACACATAAATGCATCTATGGACGTAAACATACATGCATGCATGCATATACACATACATGCATCTATACACATACGCTGTATAAATACGCTGTATGCATAGATATGTCGAAGACTTTAATAATGCATAAAATATGTAAATCACAAAATGTTTACATGAATATGCGCATAGATAAAATGCGTAATGACGCATGAAGTGCAGCCATACATACATACATGCACCAACACATTAGGCACAAAGTGATAGTGATAGTCCAACTAAAGCACTATGAAACACAGCTTCATTATGCACTTTAATGGAAAGAAACTATGGAAAATAACAAATTATCACCTCAAGTAACTCATTTCTGGGTCTGGACTCTACAACTATAACATCTCCTGGTCAGTCGCTACAAACTCTTCCTTAGAACACGTGCTTACATAACACAAAAACAACACACACAAAGTAATAGAGATACATAGCAAGTGGCTTAACTCTATATTAAATGACCAAAGTACCGTGGCCACGCGTGGCCACCAAGCCATTCCAGCGCCTTCACCTCGAGCCAGATGCCATTCAATGCATTTAATTTGTATTCATGCAGTACGTACGTCTACTCCCCAGTTTTATAAACTATGCCTTTGCTTAAATTTATTTAATCAATTTATCTTTCGCATTTTCCCTAATATTTTAATGGAAATTTTAATGCTGCATTCATGGATTACGTACCTCTAGCCGCAGTTTTAAGCTATACTAACTGCTTGACATTTAATCAATCATGCGTGCATTTTCCCAAATTTTCAAAACAAAAATGATTTATAAAGCTACTTTCGGGCGAATAGGAAAATAGATAAATGCTAATTTTCCAACAATATAAATAATAGCTCTCCAAATTCAAACTATACAAAAAAATAAGTAATATGTTAAATGCTGAAATGTGATTGGCCAATGTTGCCAGTTAAAAGCATTCCAACCAAATGCATGAGTATTACTGCCTTGACGCTAGGAACCAATAAAATTCAGACTATACAAAACAGTTTATCCAAGTGAGTGCTATTTGGTTTGTTATCTTCAATTTCAAACTCCTTTGAATTTAATGCATTTTCTTTGATGGTAGGATATGGAGATTCTTTTTTTTTTAGAGTTTAGAACAATATGACAAATCTTTTTGATATACTGTGTTTAGCACATTGCAACAGCAAATAGATACAAAGACTATGCAAGCCTTCTTTTAGAGTTTGGAGCAGAAGTAAACAACATAGGTACCCTTGAATACTTGTTTGTGTTCTCATTCTACAAGAGCATTGTAGAGTTTTGAATGTTGTTTTTAGTTGCTTGTTATTCAGTATGCTGTAAAAGTGGGGTAAAAAAATTGAAAAATCATGATGAATTAGAAAGCTCAACAATCCATTGTTTTTCTATTTTTCAAATTCCTGATTGTTTCATTTAACAAAATAAAGTTCTTGACCAGATTTTGCTAAACTAAAATAGATGAAGGAGGAAGTGTGTCTCTGTCAGAAGCAGTTCTTGGGTGATATGAATTGATAGCAAAATTACCAAATACCCTTTTTGCATTACTGTACGTGTATTTTGCAAAAGTAATCTGATAAAAAATCAATGTTCATAAAATTTTTTTCACAGATTATTGGAGTTTAAACTGTTATTTGTTTATGCTACATGTCATTGTATTTCATAGCTTATGTTTCCTATGCATTCCTTGTTTCCAATTCCTGGACTTTGTCTATATTTCCACATTGTGAATATATGTCTACGATAGCATTTTAAATTGTTATATCTACCTATAAGCCAATACATAGCTACTGGGGATAAATAAGTGTGGGCAATATTATAGAGACAAACTTATTTCAAGTGCCTTAAATTCATTGTCATCTTAGAAATATGTTTTTACTTTTTTGTGATATCTACTAGTAGCAAGGGAGCAATGAAGGACATGGCTAACAATTGCATCTTATGTTTTTGTTCCCTCTTGTCTAGAGTAAGAATCTCCATTTGTGGTATAATAATATAGTTTGTTTGGCTATAACTTGGAAAACAGGGACTTGACTACATTGCACAGTTATAAATTCATTTTTAATACATTATGGTTGTACCTAATCTTATTAAGGTGGTAGAACATGGTAAGTAATCCAACAAAAAGACGTGTAATTTTAGTCATTTGCCATATGTAGACAAGTTTTGATGGTAAAAAGGTAGACAACAATAATATAGTGTGGAATACAGTGGAGGCTTATGCAAAGATGAAAATAGTCAGCTCTTCCAGCAATCTGTCAAGACTCTCTAAGTTAATACAGTTAGTCTAGGAATATGTGGGGTATACATATGATGATTGAAAAGAAGCTCTATATGTAGCAATATAAGACAAAGAGAAATTTTTTTTTTTTTAATGATTTGTGTATTTTGATTCAAAGTTTTCTAATATATGTGTTATTATCAGTCATGCATTTGAAAACAATGTTACTCCATATACAAATAAATTTAAGCAAAGGCATAATTTGAAAACTGACAACTTTTATCAATACAAAGGGGACGTTTACAGTGACAGAGCAAAAGCTCTTGTGCTCATTGAATGAACACCAAGAGACGAGTTACTCAAGGTAACAAATTGCTACTTTTATTTATTTTGCTTCATTTTATCCCAGAAATGCAAGTTGGGTTTCACAATGCATCAAAACACATTTGTGCAAACAACTCCCAAAATTATAATTGCAATGGATGACAGTGATAGTATAATGGATACTAATAGTCAAAACACCAAAAAATGCCAGCAAGTATTTTTTTAGATTCAATAGAAACAAATATTAATTGAAAACAGATTAACCTGGCAGACTATTTATCATAGGTTCTTGAATTTTGAATGTACAAGTGTGAGCATGGTTCTCTACAGGCTTTCGCTATGCATTTTAACTATATTGCTGTTTTGCATCGAGCCTAAAGAACCACTGTAAGTATGGTTTCCAAATAGATTTAAATCAATCAATTTAAATCAAGAAAGGTTTCCAATTACACTTAATACTTGAACCATAAAGCATCATTGCTTCAAGCTATAGCAAAAGTGTAGACAGGCACACAAAAGTAGATTCAACTATGACATCATCTAACAAGGATTTTTTTGCTATTACTATGATTAACTATTGAACTCAATTGGCTCATCAGTCAAACAACTTGATTGATCACTGACCTAACTTGTTTGAAAGCTATCTTGTTAAGCTAATTAGTTAATTTCATTAATGAGTAAAAGATAGAATTGACTTAATTTGCATGAGTCAAGTGTAAGATTGACTTATTTGTTAATTGACTTTGATTAATGTATTGGAGAGAGATGAGACAAACTAAATTGTCATGAGCAAAATGTGAGATGGACTTATTAGCTGATACGCCACATATACTATGACATTTGAGCTTTCATGAAATAATAGCGAAAGCAATAGAATAAATAGATGGCTTGAACATAGACAAAGGAATACAATTAATATGGACAGCTATAGCTTGTTGAATATTTGTAGCACAAGAAACACAAAGGAAGATGTTGGTGAAGGTTTTGCAATTTCGGTTTGCACCTAGCAATTGCATTTGCTTCCTTGTCTATAAAGCCTTTTCAAGAAATTCTTTCTTTGCATATGAATGGCCATGATTGGTTTAATTGATTTGGTGAATAAAGATGATTTATAATTAACTATAATTAACTATTCAAGAAAACTAATCTATCAATGAACTAGTTTGATTGATTGGTCAAGTAACTTGATTCACAGTTAACTTGATCAGCTATTTAGTTAATTTGCTTGAAAGTTTGCAAAAATATTTTTCGACAAATAATTCTCTGCATAACTTGCAATCATTACACAACAAGAGCCAACATTTCTTCAAGGAATTCTGTCAAACAGTTTACATGTTTTTCTTGTGCTTCCATATTTTGTATGCATATTCATGACAACATTTCAAACCATAATATCTATCAGAAATCCACGTCTTATCATGCTTAGATGAATGTACATATCCTGTTCTAAAGCTCCTATTTTATTAAAAGCAGGCAAAATGGTTAGAAAGATTGTGTATCTGTGAATGTGAATAGGCAAGATTGATTTAACTGATCTGGAGGATAAAGATGACTAATAATTAACTATGACTAACCACTCAACACAATTAATTCATCAGCCAATTAGCTTGATTGATCGCTGAATTAACTTGTTTGAAAGCTATCATGTTAAGCCAATTAGCTAATACGCCACATACAGTATGAAATTTGAGATTCAAATAAGTCTCATGGACGCAAATCTGCTATCATGTTAAAGCCACATAAACATTGATGTTCCAATTCCATGGGGTCATTCTATTTCCATTTGCCCAAGTTCATTTCATTCCATTATCCAGCACTAATTATTAAATATTTAAACCAGCTACATGCAAACATAAATCATAATTCATAGCATCCATATACACCTATGCACAAGTACATGTTATCCAACATATTAACACACACATGGTTTTCTAGTGCTAGTTTGTTAATTGCCTTTGATCAACAGTTCAAATGTACACAAGGATAATTGTAATTATTTCTTTATTTTAATTATTATGTACTTAAAGACTAATTAGCATCTGCCTAATTATTTAACTATCCTTGTACACATTTGACCCATCAATCATAGTCAATCAATACATTTGATTCCACCTGTTTTCTAATAGTATTGGCATGCAATTTTCTTGACAAGTCTTAAAAAAGAGCATTAGTCACACACCAATAATGATTCTCATTTGTAACCTTCCTATCCAAATCATCTTCATTCAATAAGATGTTGTTACATACATTAATTGGATGTATCTCATCGTCTTTCTTATCGGGATGCCAACAACCTTGATTTGTATTTGTCCTTGAGTGTATCTGAATGCCATGAATTATGAATTCTACTTGCATGTGACTTGGCTGTACAAGTAATAGTAAGCGCTCCATAATGGTAGAAATCACAACTCATAGCATCCATATACACCTATGCACAAATACATGTTATCCAACACATTAACACGCACATGGTTTTCTAGTGCTAGTTTGTTAATTGCCTTTGATTAATAGTTCAAATGTACACAAGGATAATTGTAATTATTTCTTTCTTTTAATTGCTATGTACTTAAAGGCTAATTAGCAGTTGCCTAATTATTTAGATATGAGACGATACAAGGGTAAATGAGAAATATGAACTTGCCTAAATCGGCATGAATGAAATGTGAGATAGAGTTATTGGGTAATATGCTACATATACTGTGACATTTAAGCTTCAAAGAAGTCTCATGGCTGCAAGCCTGTTATCATGTAAAAGCCACATAAACATTCATTTTACAATTGGATGGGGTCATTCTATTTCCATTTACCTAAGTTAATTTCATTTGGCTGTCTAGTACTAACTATCAATTGTTTAATCAAACTTCATTCAAGTAGAAATCACAATGCATTGTATCCTTATAAAATTATGCACAAATACATACTGTCTACCATATTAAGATGGACATAGTTTTCTATTACTTTGCTTTTGTTAATTGTCTTTTGAGGTTCATAGATTTGTAATGTGCACCGGGGATAAAATTTATAATCATTTCTTCCTTTTCAGATTTTACATGGATTTTGAAACACTAATTAGCAGTTTACCTAATATTAATTAAGATGTAGATGATAAGAAGAGTAAGTGAAGACTAGACACAGATAAAATGACAAAGGTCCAGCATGTGAATAACTCCAAGGTCGCAGAGACTAATCTCGATTGCATTCGGGGGGCCACGACTCACGCAGAAATTTGTCAACGGAGTTCACTTTCCTTGTATATTGATTGGATAGCAAATTTGATGTCCGTATTATTTGCAACAAAGATCTACTTTTGAACCCTAATTTACATTTTATGAACCGCGCAGCGCCTTCACCGCCACGGTACCCATTTGTAAGATTGTCCGCTTGTAACAAAAACGACCATGACTACAAAGTACAATCAATGCGCCAGTGAATCGCCCGGATTGGCAGCACTTAATGCACTGCTCACCAGCTACGAGATTTGGCAAGCCGAAGGGAGAGAAAGAGGGACCAGAATTCCTAAAGCTATCGCTCTTTTTTTCGCTGAAGAATTTGCTGCCAGTTTACGGGTACGCTGCACCACCTCTTCTTTAAATCAAAACGTTGCCATGTAATAAGCTTTGGGTCAGAAATGAAGACTCCTTAAAATTTGTTTGTTTTACAAAAGAAAGAAAGGGCAATAAAAGCTCAAAATGACCAAAATGAAAACAACTCCCAAAATTACAATTGCAATATATAATACCCCTACTGCGATGGATACTAATAGCCAAAACCATTAAAACACTAGAAAGCATTTTTTAGATTCAAGAGATACAAGTATAACTGTAAATCAGATTAACTACACAAACTAGTTGCCATAGGTTCTTGTACCACAAATCTTCTAGCAATGATTTTAACTGCTCTTTTGCACAAAGTCTAAAATTATTTTGTCAAGCAATATTACTTGACTGCTCTATGGAAACATTGCAATTTGAATTCTAAAACATATTTGACATAGTTTTTTTTAACCCCAAGATACAATTTTCTAACTTCCTAAGCATTCAGTCTAAGTTTTCCAATTACAAAATATCAAATTGTTGTTTGCTTCGTATGTTTGTTCCTTGAATTTGATCACTAGGTAAAATGTACACAAGGATAATTGTAATTTTTTCTTTCTCTTAATTACTATGTATTTAAAGACTAATTAACACTTACCTAATTAATTAGTTATCTAATGATACAAGGATAAATGTCACATGGACCTATTAGCTAACACACTACATATACTGTGACTTTTGAGTGCTTAATCCATCTACATGCAAGTACAAATCACAACCCATAATTAAAATGTCCACAAAGATATTTATAATTATTTCTTTCTTTTTATTATTATGTATTTAAAGACTAATTAATAGCCACCTAATTAATTAGATATCAGATGAAAGAAGAGTAAATGAGAGCTACCAACTCGATTAAAATGCCAAAGTTAACATGTGAATATCAAGGTGTCCAGATTTAATACTCATTTCTGCCATTCCGGAAGCCAGCATTTTTCTGAGGGAGTTTTGTAAAGGTTCGCATGTATAAATGCTTTTAAGTATTTTACATAATACCACCTATGAGAGCAGTTAACCATGACATTGTGAGGGAATTTAAATGCTTTATTTGGCCCGAGAAAAAGGTTTCTCTTGCATTCTTTTGTCTATCTTTATTGCCGAATGAAAGTTTTAATGATACGCTATGATAGAAATTCTCTAGTGCATTAGGTACTTTAAAGCACAATTTTGTGGATGTTGCTCTTGTTCCAGGTTTGATTGTTTTTGGGGGTTATAACTACCTACTGTTGTATTAGTTTCCCATTTTTTCTTCTACAAATGCATGAATATATAACAACTAATCATATATAATAGTTTTTCTTTCACGAGTTTTGTCAAACAGTTCACCTGTTCTCTGTATGCTCCCATTGTTTGCATTTATGCCTACGAGGACAATAACCATGACTTTTAACAAAATCCCTCTACCCTTTATGCTTTGATGACAACAGAAAAGCTCAAAGCAACACACTGTCGACTCATTGTTTGAAAGCTCTCATTATCACACACGTTGAGATAATTTTGGTTCCAAAGCCCTCTTTATGGGACCGCTTTGCAGTAATATAAAATATACAAACTTTACAGGGCTCACATGCATGAAGTAAAATGGACAAGAGGGTTTCTACATAATTCCTATCAAACGCAGATATTTTTTCTTCTACAAATGCATGAATATATAAACAACTAATCATATATAATAGTTTTTCTTTCACGAGTTTTTTCAAATAGTTCACCTATTTTCTGTATGCTCCCATTGTTTGCATTTATGCCTACGAGGACAATAACCATGACTTTTAACAAAATCCCTCTATCCTTTATGCTTTGATGACAATGGAAAAGCTCAAAGCAACACACTGTCGACTCATTGTTCGAAAGCTCTCGTTATTGCACACGTTGACATAATTTTGGTTCCAAAGCCCTCTTTATGGGACCGCTTTGCAGTATGCAAAAATATACAAACTTTACAGGGCTCACATGCATGAAGTAAAAGTAGTTTAAAATACGAAACCTTCGCATTTCAACAAGAAATTTGAATAGATAATACTAAAAGTAGTTTAAAATATGAATTTATAATCAAAGTATAAGAATGC
>VDFB02176547.1:0-24234 GCA_007258455.2 Sequoia sempervirens
TGGCAAAGGCTATCCAGCCCCCAAAACGGCATGGGGCATGGGATGCCTATGCATATTCTTCTGACCATCTGTATGCCAACATTCGTGTGCTGCTGCAGGCAGGCCGTATTTTACACGCAACCGTAATTCTGCCTGCCGTATTTAGTGGCGGCTGCATAGTACGTCTATTTTTTGCCAGACGCCATACTTTCCCCTGTTTATTCCCTTGTTTTTTTTTATCTTCTTTAACTTTCATTTTCAACTTGTAATGTTTTTATAAATTTTATTTTTAACATTTAGGTAATCTTTTTCTATTTAATTTGATTGTTTAATAATTGAAGATTTAATTAATGTTAAATTTTTTTGATAAGAGTTTTTTTTTTAATAATAATTTTTTTATAATATTTTAGATTTTATTTTGTATATAAGAAATTAAAAAAATTAATATAGATTGTTCAAATATCTTAATCATTTTATTTATTTAAAAGTTATTTTATATTTCTTTAAAGAATTATTTTTATTTATTTAATTTTATTTACTTGCTTTAGTTTTATTTCTTAGGTAAATGTTAAAACTAAGATATTCACTTTTATAAATAATTAATTATATTTATTTAACGTCAATTTATTTTTTATTATTTTATATAATGCAAATTTAATTTTAAAATATTATGTCTATTATACATTATATTTATATTAAAAATTACCCAATAAAAATATAATGTAATATATAATTAATAAAAAATATATGTTATTATATATTATATTTAATAGTAAATATTATTAAATATAAATATAAAATTATTATAAGTAAGAATTAATATTTATATAATACAAATTAATTCAACATGTAAATATAATGCAACACATAATTGCTATGTAATATATATTTTATATAAATTATAATAGTATTATATAATAAAATTTGGTAATTATTATCTAAGAACTAATTGTAGATAAAATACATAATATATTTTAATATAATACAAATTAAATTAATGTCGGTATTGGCATGGTGTGATGGTTTATAGGTGGCATTGTAATAATTTTAATATAAAATATAATATATAATAAATATAATAATATTTTAAAATTTTAATTTACATTATATTAAATATTAAAAAATAATTTGACATTATTTAAATATAACATATAATAAATATATTTAAAATATAAATGCTATTTTTAAAAAAAGTATAAATGTGATCATATTTTCCATCCTATTAAACAATAATGTTTTAAATTTCTTAAATTGATATTTTTGCTTTCAAATTTAATTATACAATATTATATATAATACTATTATAATTTTTTTATATGTGATTATATAATATATATAATAATAACATTTAAATTTTTTAATTTACATTATATTAAATATTAAAAAATAATTTGACAATATATAAATATAACATATAATAAATACATTTATATTTTTTAAATATAAATGCTATTTTCTAAAAACTATAAATGAGATCATATTTTCCATCCTTTTTAATAGTTATATGTTAAATTTCTTAAATTAATATTTTCTCTCTCAAATTTAATTATATAATATTATATATAATATTATTATAATTTATATAAAATATATATTACATAGTAATTATGTGTTGCATTATATTTACATGTTGAATTAATTTGTATTATATAAATATTAATTCTTACTTATAATAATTTTATATTTATATTTAATAATATTTACTATTAAATATAATATATAATAACATATATTTTGTATTAATTATATATTACATTATATTTTTATTGGGTAATTTTTAATATAAATATAATATATAATAGACATAATATTTTAAAATTAAATTTGTATTATATAAAATAATAAAAAATAAATTGACATTAAATAAATATAACTAATTATTTCTAAAAGTGGATATCTTAGTTTTAACATTTACCTAAGAACTAAAACTAAAACAAGTAAATAAAATTAAATAAATAAAAATAATTCTTTAAAGAAATATAAAATAGGTTTTAAATAAATGAAAATATTATTTAACTAAAATAAATAAAATAATTAAGATATTTGAACAATCTAAAATATTATTAAAAAAACTATTATTTAAAAAAAATTATTATCGAAAAAATTTAACATTAATTAAATCTTCAATTATTAATTAATCAAATTAAATAGAAAAAATTACCTAAATGTTAAAAATAAAACTTATAAAAACATTGCAAGTTGAAAATGAAAGTTAAAAAGAGAAAAAAAAACAAAGGAATAAACAGAGGAAAGTATGGATGTCCAGACGACTGCATAAACACCACCAAATACCGAAAGCGTAATTATGGTTGCATGTAAAATAATGGCCTACCAGAAGCAAAGACACGACTCCATGGTGTATAGACGGTCAGAAAATATGCATAGGCATACCATGCCCCATGCCGCTTTGGGGGTCGGATAGCCTGCACTCCATTTGCTACTGCAATATCCACACTAAAGGCTATCCAGCTCAAAATGCAATCTGGCATGGACACACGTATTACACAAGCATACATAATAAATGTAAATTTTAACAGTTTCTGCTATCCGTGCATTTGGCAGGTCCGCAGCATCTCCACCAGTAAGTTGCCTGCCAGTGAGAAGGATAAATCATTTTCCCCCGCCTTGCTTGATGCGATTAAACAATTGGACCAAACGTGCTACATAATACCAAAATTAATATACAGCATTGGCAACTGCATGAGGTGCAATGATTACGCCGATTGCTATTTATTTTTGTGTGCTTTTTTTGAGGTGCAATGAGAGGTTTGTACCTTAGGTTGGGCATTAGGGTAGATTAATTGCAAATGATCTCGATAGGTATAGATGCATTCCACACATCTCCACCAGGAGGTAATTGCTTAATAAAAAAAATCAATTGTAGTTGAATGCCAAAGTTTCAATAACTTGAATTATATGATTTTTAATACAAATCTACTGACATGGTGAATATTTTTAAAGTTTCTCTTTAAAACAAATCTACTGACATGGTGAAAATAAAGTGATTGAGTTAGTGATTATGTGTTTGTGTTATATGTGATTAGATTAAACAATTAATAATCAAAATTAAATAAGGAAAGAAATAAAGTTAGATAAATGTTGATTTTTTTGTTAAAGAAATAAAGTATTAAATGCAAATGAAGAATTAATGTTGGCATCAAATTAACAAAAAAAATTGGAAATTGAAATAGAATGCTACCATCTTGTTGGAAAATTAATATTGATTTAACTTTTACTTGAAAAGCAAGATTTTTGATGTTTTTATCATTTAATGGAAAGATTATTTGCCATTTAACAAATTACAATTTTTTAGAAACTCCATAAAAAGCTTTTACCAATCTACATATTTGCATTCTCTTTGTTTTAGATTTTTGTTATTATTTGTCACACAATTTTAAATAAAATCATAATTATTTTGATTAATATAGTGTGGAATATAAATAAATAAATAATAGGTCTATTTTTTTAGGAGATGGTTTGTTGCCTTCAACATAATATAAGCTTACATGAATATTAGATGGAAGTTTTGAAAAGAAACACAGTTTATTTAAGATAAATATATTAATGGGATGTTTTTTTTTTTTTTTTTCTCTATTAAATCAGATTTTGAGATTGAATTCTAATTGAAGAAACACCCATTATGTTTTTATTCTCTTAATTCTTGTGTTGTTTAATTATTTTTAATCTTCAACTATTGCATCATAATCAATTATGTTTAGGTTATGGGTCTTTTTGTTTTACTTGGGATCTTTCTTTTTGGAATAGTACACAGTCATTTGTTTGATTCGTAGATCACAATGATGTTAAATGTAAGAAATCCTACGGGTCAGATAGCTATCTTATTGACATTTGTTAGTTTTGTTGTCTTAATGTTTTCTACTCACACACAAGATTTACCGGGGGTTTGCTTGTTTGTAGGGGTTTGAATCCTTTAGCAGACTGAACATGGAATGTTTTTGGGAAAATTTAATCCCATTTTATAAGTTTTTAATAATAATTAACAAACATAAATTTAAAAAGTATTATATAAGTATATAATATTTACCTCACTTGTGTAAAAACACAGAACAAAAGAACTACTGAAATAATGAATGCTGGTTTCTGAAGCCTCATTATGTCAAAAATCAAATTTATGTACAACTCTTTAGCATGCCATGCAAAGCTTTTGTTTCATTAAAAGATTAGCACAGTTGATTCCAGATAAAAGCACAGAGAAAAAAGTTAAAGAAATTTTTGTTTTAAATTAAAATGTCATTGTTTCCTTCAACGCCACATATACTATTTGTTCAGCAGTGTAACATATACTATTTTTCCTATTTGTTCAACAGCGAAACATATTGATATTTTGCAAAGAAAATGTTTAAAATTTAGCATGCAATTTAGTGTATTGTGCTGCAAACAGATGAAAACAGAACAATTTTATATACATAGCAATAGTTGCCCCTTTTTCTATGAATGCTAAGTTTTATAAATAGTTATTAGCAAGGGTATGAAGTGTCATAAATAGTAAAAAGAAGTTATTAAAAAACTAAATCCCTATCAAACAACGAGTGAAAGAATTGTGAAAGGAACTTACTTCTAAAATGTTGGTACAGTAATATAAAAATACATCTTCAATATAAAGAAGGTACCAGTGGGAAAGAAATTGCAAAAATATTAAAAATAGCTGTGCATGTGTAATGAATGGCTGAATGAAGTATGAACAATGAAGTCAAAATATCTTTGTACTTGTTACAGACTTTTTAGCACTGAAGTGTTTTAACTATGAAATATCAATGAAAAATAACAGCAATACTGCCAGAATGTACAAGATATAATGTATAGGAAATTTGCAGGAGCAACCATAAAAATAAGAAGTGCTTCCATAAATAAAACAATATGAACGAAAATTCTCTAGTTACCATAATATAAATACAAATCGTTTTTGGTTCATCATAGATGCCTTTGAGAATATGAATTGAGAGCAATGAAATTTTTTGCTTTATGCTTTGCCCCTTATAATGTTATATGATATGAGATTGGTTGCAATGGTCCAAAAATAGACCGAAGAGAAAAAATGCTGGCAGCCTGCAAGTTAGGAGCTATGCTGTGAGTGGGTAGAATTAGAAAGGATGGGATGGATAACAAACATAATAACTTGGCTACAAGTAGGATGAGGACCTGAGGAAATGATCAATTAGAGAAAGGGACTAATGATTATAATAGAAGCATTGCTTGGGTGTGGCTTCCAAGGATCAAGGGTTACTTTATCAAGTGATTCAGTGGGAGATCTCAAGGAAACAAGTGCGATTCATCCAATAAGATTGCAAGTAGAGAAAGTTATGGTAAATAAAACAAATCTGAAAAAAAATGAGCAATAATTATTTTGCTTAAATAGGTATGGCAAAATGTTTGTGGCTCCTAATGTGCAGCAACCTGTAAGCGATCCCTTGGTGTCTGATTTATTATAAGATTTATAATCTAGCTAGCATTGGGATTAATTGGTTTGTTAATGATAATTTGGAATGCATCTACAAGATCTTCAAACAGTTGTTCAAAAATGAGATATTAGATCAACAATGCAAGCGTATGCATTAACCAAATAATGAAAGGTGAGGAATAGAACAAGGCAGTAAGGAGTGAGCCCCTCCAAGCCAAGCAATTTGTGTAAAACCTCATTGTATGAAATGTGCTTGTAAAAATTGAAGAAAGCTAATAAATTAAGACTCCACAAGTAATTGTAGAGACAAAATTGATGTACACTATATTATTGTTTCTCTAACCCTAGGACAGTTTACATAGAGTTGTGAGCCGTGTATGCTCAATCTAACGAAAGAAATGGTCAATTTTTGCAAGGAAGTATGAATGTAATGCATATGTTGTATGAGTGTATGACTGAAATGGAACAGGCGTGAGAGGAGAGTGGGACAAGGATGAATGTAATGCATACGTTGTATGAGTGTATGACTGCGATGGAACAGGGGTGAGAGGAGAGTGGGACAGGGTGTATGACTATGATTTGTACAATAATCCGGGTGCGTTATAACCAATCCCTACCTTCAATGTCTTGATTGAAAAAATTTTGCAAGAACACATTAAAAGAATCCTCATATAATGCTTGAGGCCTACACATTCTGAACCATGAGATTGTGCTACCCAATTCCTAGATTGATTAGAAATGACATTTTGATAAACTGACCTCTTGAGATTGGAATAGGTTTAATGAGACAGAAGAGGAGTCGAAGCTTCAAATCTTGGAGGGTTAAACAGATATTGGAATAATAAGCAATGCGAAGATCGCATTGATTGACAACTGAGCAGCGTTCACCTTCAGCCCTGAATCTGTAAAGGAAATCAAATCATATTCACATTTCAGAAAATAAAAATCAATCAAACTGTGGCAAGTAATTTACCGAGCTAGATTCTGGTCAAATTGTGACATTCCAGAAATTAAAAATCAATGAAACTATGGCAAGTAATTTACCTCAAGATTCTGGTCAAATTGTCTTGTGCTGTGAACGATGCTGTCGAGGAATATGAGCAAAACCCTACGACGCAGAATATTGGCAAATGAGATGTCCCACCTATCAACTTTCAGTTGCTGTTTCAAGGAGATTATGCGACTTTTGCTGCATCTTTACGGCATACAAACGGAAACAAATGGATAGCGGGCATGGTCGTGGCGATATTTCTGAATTTAGTTGCGTCAAAAATATAATGCAAGTCGTGGTCGAGGCGAGTTAATCAGTGATGTGTCAAAGCATTTCTTTCGTGCCGACGCGTGGAATCCAAAGTTGGCTAACGCGGTAACACGCCAGCCATTGTAAGTATTCTATTGTTGCACGAAACGGCGAAACTCTTTCCAGGTGTGTTTTTAGAAGATTTTTTTGCCGGCGGAACTCTTTTCAGGCGCGTTTTTAGAATTTCCAGCCCACGAAACTCTTTTCAGGGGTGAGACAAATAGAGTGGGCTGTGCCCACAAATAATAGCCTATCACACACATATAATTAGCACTTGCACCCAGGGGAGGTTCAAGGAAAATGCCGATAGGATATTAAAGGTTTGCAGCCAGAGAGCGAAGGATTTCTTATTTATCTTTATTGCTCATTGCAAAGTAAACAATTAAAAATGCTAGTTGGAAAACACAAACTGTTTGAAAATTTTCAAACACTCCAGTAAAGACTTGCTGAAAATTGTATTAAAAACAGTGATGAGCCGTTCAGAAATTTTGAAATCCTGTAGATAAGATGTGCTGGAAATTGCTTAGAAAACAGTAAAAGACGTGCTGAAAATTGTTTTTAAACCATGAGATGATCAACAAAGTATTTGTCTATCCTGATGCAAACATAGTGGTATAGTCTCCATGCACTGTCTAAATATTGAAGCAGCAGTAAATAGTAGAATAACTTAAATCAAGCTTGTATGAACTTGTATGAACATCATGTGAACTGTAGCTTTGGAAAATACTGAATAAGTCCCTTTGCAAAACTTGCATCAACATCATGAAGAGATAATCAAGGTAGTCTGTGATATGAAAGAACATCAACACGAGCTTTGGAAGCATGAACAGCATGGCAGACATCACTGTCTTTCTGTCATAGGAAACATCACTGTCTTTCTGTCATACGTTCTCCATATGAGTACAGAAGGATATCACTTGCATGGATTGACTCCCAAGGTTAAGCAGTGCCATTATTAACCTTTAATAGCACTGCGAGCACTGCTGTTTATAGAGACCAGAACTTGACAATCTATACTGTCACATGAAAATAGCATAGCTGTTTTACCAAGAACCATCACCATGCATTACCTTGTTAAGTTGATCAAGACTTTCAATATATTGATACTGTTATCAGACTCGTGCAACTGAAAGCATACCAAACATATTACGGTCAAGTATGTCAAGACAGTAGGGCAGTGTAATCCATGTAAACAAAACAACAGTGTGCAGAAACATTCAGTTTAAAACCAGAATGGAACTTGTGATATAGGAATTCACTGTTACCTGAGAAGATGTCAAGTGAAGTCACTGTTGGAGTAGCATAGTATGGGCCATTCTTAGAATATATGCGAGCCCATGAGTTCTGTTGGTAGCTCATCAAATGCAGCTGCCCTTATTATATCTGTAGGATGAGCCCTAGAATTCAGATGCATTGCAATAGAGTGTTGTTAGATGAGAAAAAATTGTACTTCTAAAAATGCTACAACATATGTAATTAAAGCGATTGTAAAAGAAATCAAAGGATTGTTTGGATGAAGAGCTGAAATCTGGATTTGCTCTTGTCTTCTGCATCTGATTGGCCGCCTGTATAACAAGAAAAGGTTGTAATTGATTAGTTTGACTGGTTCTCCTGAAGATTTAATAAATTTAATGAAATGCTCTCAGAAAATCTATTATCCTACCCATTACCCATAATAAAATTTTAATTAATCAAATCTGAAAATCTAAAATTTAAAAATAAATTGTTATGGTCTTAGTAAATATAGCCTACATTTGTATAACACATGCATGATATGCAAGCTATACAATACATAATACAGTGAACTTCAGAAGTACTTTCTTAATGTGTTGTACAAATAACTGATGACTTATCATGCCCACAGTTCCATAAGTTTAAACTTGGCTTAGGACTATTGCTCTTTCCCTCATACGCAATGGAAATTGTTGGTCAAATCCGTAATCTCAATTACAGGCAAGTAAAAGAAAACTGAAAAAATCAATACTCTCAACCTAAAAGGTAATATTTATTAACAATTCAAAAATCAATAGTCTCAAGCTACCAATCATAAAACACACTAGCAATCTGTTTAGGTTCAGTTTCTAAAATGCTCTCAATCTCTTGTCTAGTTTTTCAATCTATTGTGGAGCATATGTTTAGATGTGGAGACCCTGAGATGCATCTGAGACTCTATATTTTGTTACTCCCACAAGGCAAAGAATGGCTCCTTCAAGAGCATCACTAAAATAGAAACCATACCCATAAAGTATTCTTCATAGGCATGCACTTGCCAGCTATTTTTTCTGCTACTGCTACTTGGGTTAATGCAAGTGAAGGTGAGAGTAGAAGGATAAAAGAGTATTTTAGAGAGAGGATTTGTAAGGCAACAGAAGAGCTAAGGAGGTTGGTGTTTTCTGGTGAAGAGAGTATGCAGTAGGAGTTGGACAAGTTTTATGTAGAGAGTTGGGGGCATATGAACAAGCATTTAAACTTGATCTGATCTCGAACCCAACCATCATAACAGAGCAGTGACAAAAAATCCTAGGACTGGTTTATTTCTAAATAGAGTGAATGCGTTATGTTGGCTCTATATTCACTATGCTTTTTGGAAAGATCAAATACAATAACCAGTCATGCACAAATTCCTCTATGCTGATGCAAACAGATAATTGTAGTATGGATGCTCTGATTTTGCTCTTTAAATGCTAGATGCTCTTTTTGATTGCAAAGATTATAAGTGCACCTGATAAATGATTTGGAAGTGAATGGATGCATGTCCTTCAATACAGCTCCAAAGATGGCACTTAACAGTTACTTGGGAAGGGTTGGATCAGCAAATTGCTGAACTGACTTGAGTCAATCCCACAATTGCAGATATGAACCTGGGCAGAAAATGGATAAACTAAGGGTCAGGACAGGTCCTTGCAAATGCATGGGAATGGGATCAGCTTAGGCTTGGTTATGTTGGAGCTTTGAGAAAGAAATTGTGCCTCTTATACGCTTGCCATTGCATAAATGGTAAAAGACAACCAGGTCAAAGTGAGTCTAAATCACTTTGCATATACAGACAAATATACACATATTAGTGTATATAAATACATAGGATTGTCTAAAGAGACCCAAATTTCCCATCAGATTTTTTGTATGGGGCAGTGTCCATGCACTCGAAGAAGTGGTTTGAGTTAGTCTATTGTGCATTTCACTTTTGAAGGACTAAACGCATATGCAAACAGATCCAAACCCAACTCATAGACACCAAGAAAGAAGAGATCAAAGCACAAGAAACAAAGAAACAGTTTGAGGAGGCAGAAGTTCCTTAGGAACCAGTTTTGTGCTGAAAGAGAGAATATATTTTAAAGGAATGTTAAATTTAGTCGGCAAGAGGACCTGGTTTGAAGGTCAATGACTTTTCAGGCCATGTAAATGTACACAAACATCTAATTATTGACATGGGATTGTTAATTTTTCAGAGCATGGTAAGTAGATCCTGCATTCAAAGAAATAACCCGAATTGTAAAGTAGCTTAAAATGAAAAGCTGCAACTAAAAAAGCAGTGTTGCTGGAATATTCGGCCTATATTCACATATGATCCACAGGCACCAAAGGTTTCATTGGCATCTTAGTAATAATGTTTAGTGTGTCATCAAAATAGCCAGCATGGGCACGAAGGTCAAACAAAAGCCCCTGTGGCTGACATACACCTCAGAATCAGCTTGTACAGCCAAGGTAAATAAAATCACAAACTGAACATCCTAATTGAGATGGAACAGATTTCTAAGGAGTTCATGAAAAGCCGCAAGCATTGGTAATTAATATACAACAAACATGACAATAAGCCAGCATTGTCTACTGGAAACAAATAGTCGATAGAATGAAACGAACAATACTTGAGAAATTGTAGGGGTTTCACCGCCAGTAGGAGCAGGGGCCATGGTGGGTGGTGTTGCGCCTCCAATATTATCGGAGGTAATTGGGAGCTCGTGGTAGAGCTTACTGAAGGTGTATGGATAGAGGATACAGGGGACCCAGATGAAGGTGTTGGTGCTGTGGGGAACATTGTGGGGGTAGCAGCAGATGGTGTACGAGGTGATGTCATTGGACTGGCTGTGGTTTGTTGGAGATGCTACAGGACTAACTGTGGGAGTTGTGGGTGTTGGTGGACTGGTTGTGGGAATTGTCACTGCCACTGGGGCCATTGAAGGAGCTTAACCCTAATCAAGCTAAATTATGCATACCCAGAACAATGGAGAGAAGGCATGAAATTTGAAATGAAGAAGAGGCACGAATCTTACCTGTTCAAACAAGAACCAGTGCTGGTGTAGAGCTTGTGAGCCTTGGAGACTTTGAATGGCAGAGGTCGATGATGCCTTCATCTGTAAACAAGCGGGCATTTATGGAAGTTGGAGAGGTGATCTTAGGGTGGTCAGAGAATGTACAAATGCAAAATTCAAAAGAACATCCTCTGGCATATTTTTGTTACAACATCCTATTAATCGTTGTGGTTGGTGCAAGAAAAGGAGAGCCACTACTCAATGTTCACGCCAGCATCTCAATGACCAATGGCATGCAATGTTCAGGGTCTCACTGAGCCACCGCTGAATTCTTCAAGTCGGCAAAGGTTTGAGCCTCATTTCAAAAAGAAATATGATCTTCTTAGCCCAAATGTACCGAATGGCTCTTGGTGCTGTGAACCTGAGACCTGCTTCACTACTTGACATTCCCGCTTCTGCCAGACAAGCTGTGCTTCTTCAAGACCGGGCATCAGAGGTAGAGCCTATCGGCCAACATTACACACACATGATGATATTAATTATATAATATATTATTAAACATTAATATTATATTATTATAAATAATACATAATATTATAAAAGATTTTCTCGCCCTTAAATTTTGCAAATTGCCCTTATTTTCTTTGCAGGGTTAAATGAAAGTTATTTAAAAAATAAAAGATTATATTTTAATTTTGTTTTTTATTAAATATAACATTATATTTATTTTATTTTTATAATTTTAAAATTATAAAATACTTGAATTATTAATAAAATTTAACAAAAATTTAAAATTTGATTTTAATGTAAAATACATAAAAATATTTAGTATAGAAATATTTAAATTTTTAAAAAAATTGTTTCTATTAAATTAATTTAAATATTAAAATTTTGGTATCTTTAATATAAATTAATATTAGAAATTTTGATAAAAAAAAATTTTTATTTATAATTTTTAAATTTGATTACTTGACACAATTAATTATGATGTTCAAATTTTTGAATTTTTTTTATAATATTTAATATATAAGATTTTAGGTAAATCTTTAAATTTTAAACTTTTTTAATATAAAATGAAAATAAAAATTCTTTGAATATAATGTTTGTTTAATTTTTTTAAAATAAGATTTTAAATCTTTAATGTATAAGATTTTAGGTAAATATTTTAATTTTTAACTTTTCTTAATATAAATTATTTGAATAAAATGTTAATTATTATTTTTTAAATACATTCAAAATATTTCAAATAAAAATCATCTAAAAAAAACAAAATTTAAATATTTCAAATATCAAAAGACTAACATAATATAGTTATCTTTGATACATCTATCTAAAGAGATATCAATATTAAATTATTATATTTATTCAAGTGTTTACATTATTAGTATTATTGCAATGAGTTAATTAGTTATGAGATTCTTATAATATAAAATTATATTAAATATTTTTATTTTCTATTTTATTTTAAAAATTAAACAAACATTATATTCAAAGAATTTATATGAACATTTTATAATTTTTTAAAAATTTAAAGATTTATCTAAAATTTAATATATTAAATATTTAAAATTTTGTTCTAAAAAATTGAACATGATAGTTGTGTTAAGTAATCAAATTTAAAAATTATAAATAAAAACTTATTTTTATCAAAATTTCTAATATTAATTTATATTAAAGATACCAAAATTTTAATATTTAAATTAATTTAATAGAAATATTTTTTTAAAATTTAAATATTTCTTATACTAAATATTTTATGCATTTTACATTTAAATTTTTATTAAATTTTATTAATAATTTAAGTATTTTTATAATTTTAAAATTATAAAAAATAAAATAAATAAATGTTATATTTAATAAAACAAAATTAAAATATAATTTTATATATTTATATATTTAAATAACTTTCATTTAACCCTGCAAAGAAAATAAGGACAATTTGCACCAAATTTTAAGGGCGAGAAAATCTTTATAATATTATGGTATTATTTATAATATTAATATTTAATATTATATTATACAATTAATATCATAATATTATAAAGATTTTTAAAACAATAAAAAAATATCATAATATATATTAATATTATAATATTAATGTTTAGTATTATACTAACATTTGGTCCAATTGTTTAATCGCAGCAAGCAAGGCAGGGAAAAATGATTTATCCTTCTCACTGGGCAGAGACGACAACTTGTTGGTGGAGATGCTACGGACCTGCCAAATGCACAGATAGCAGAAACTGTTAAAATTTACATTTATTATGTATACAGCCATCCATGCCCCGGTGCATTTTCGGGGTTGGATAGCCACTGCCATCCGTCACACCTGTCTGCAGAGAAAAGGGACGCTTGTGCTATTAATATGGCATGGTGACCCATATGTTGGGATAGAAATGAGAGTTCGCAGAGGAAGTTTGACACACAACCTCTATAAATGCACATTCTTAGGTAGTCTGATATAATCTTTTATGAGAGGAGGTGGGCGGTAGAGGTGGAGAGGGGAGAAAAGAGAGGGAGGGTGTTGAGAGGAGGCACTGGTGTCTCCATCTGGGCACTTAATTCTTGAACTAAAACTATCGTATCTGTATTTCCTCAATGTTCTCCATCTTGCTCATCCTCTCTCATCAAATGTGATGGCGATTTCTTCTTCCTCGGGCTTGTGATGGCAAACCTCGGGTGTAATCCACTGCTATCTCTCTCAGCCTCATGGTTTCATAAACCAATGGAGGAGTTTTACATCTGCCATATGCATTGGTTGTAGAATGCAATAAGCATGTTCAATATATTCGGTGCCTCTGCATTAAGCTTGTTGAATGGAGGCCTTCGGCTTAAAGTTCGTCTCACCAGAGCTTAGCTTGATAAAATGATGGCCGAAAGCCAAGATAGGTCTGAGACTGCAGAGAAATCCTGCAGACGTGCTTAGAGTAGGCTCAAAAGACGGAGATCGAAGAGGAGGAGCCAAAACAAGGCAGCCTTCCATGGAAACTTGCACTAGGGAGCAGTCCTGAAACTTGTCACAAGGTGCAGGTAATTTCTTGTATTTTGTTTTCTTTCAGGTAATAATTAAGAATTCTGGTTATAACTATTTTGAGAAAATTTTTTGCATCATTCATCATTTTGATAATACCGTCCATAATAATTTGTTAAAAGATCTCTCGCACAATTATTGTCAGAAGCATTCTTGATTATTTATGGAATGTGACAATAATATTATCTTTACAAACTGATATCTCATGTAAAGTTATTTCCTTCTTAGATTTAGAGTTACGGTTTGAGAAGGATCTATTGAACTAAATTCACTTTGGACATAATCTCGACTTTTATCTCTTAAAGATTTCAGGCCTTTACAGTTTACAAGACTTTGATCCATTCTTTACACTAAAATGTATTGTTTGTTCATGCAATGCAGGGAAACCAGGTAAGATTTCACTTGGCACAGTAAGTCTTCTGAAAGATAAAGGATTCTATGCAGTGATTGTAAATAGTCAGAAGCTCGGAGGCCATGTATAGGGCATTGCGATGGTGAAAATGTTCTGTGGGTGAGCCATTAATTCTCAACACATTTACACTCCTTTCACTACTTGGATGCGTCGCTCAGTAACCTCTTGAAATCACCTCTAGATTTGACACAATATAATGTCACCTAACTTGACATGATTTCAGCTACATATTGTTGCTGTGGAATCTCTATTCAAGAGGAAAATTTGGATCATATTTAATCAGGAGATTATAAATCTCCATATTCGCTAGGATTAGCAGTGACCAAGAGAATAGATGGAAGTAATCTGAAACCTATGCAAATAACCTTGAGTCCATTAACCATAACATCGATTCCTGAATCGTATCACTCCTTTTTATTGTTAGTTGAAATTCAAGCAAGAACATGTGTAGAGGAATGGTGGCATTGCTCGGTAGGTGAGCCATTAATTCTTGATGACTGACAGCGAACCGTATTTACCTTGCGTTTGGAAAACTTGTTCAACATTTAGTTTATCAACCCTATATCCAAGTTGTTGTTGTAGGTTATTAATTCATTCACCTGACACATCTGTTTGCAATCTTCATCTGCATATCTGTTTGAAATTGACATTAATGCATATCTACATCCTGCAGTGTTTACCTCAATTGTTGCCTTTATCCCTCTGCCATGAGTATTAAATTCAGGCAGATGCAATTGTACCTTTGTTTATTCTAAGAGGTTGAAAAAGATATCTTCACGCTCCCCATATTTGGTGCAGCAGATTGTGATGGGATCTCTCAGAATTTATTAAGTTTATTTTTTTATTACCTTCCTTTATTTAATAGAAAAATAGAAGATTAAAAATGTAATTTTTAAACTGTTTTAAGTAAGTTTATTTGTTAATGGAATGTTTTAAGTTAAGTTTATTTGTTATCGGATGAAATTAAGTTATTTTACTTTCTAAGGAACATGGAAATTAGTTGCATTGTCAAATAACATAATAATAATATCATAAATATTGTAAATATTATTATTGGCAATTGAAAATAAATAGCACTCTTCTTATTATAAAATAATAGCAATGGCAGTATTATGTAATGGAAGTTGAATGGTTATTATATTGGTTAATCTGGGGTAATAATATCATTGTTAGGCTTAACTCTTATTTCAAATAATAATATAAGAGTAATGTGATAAAAATAATAAGCAATATTTATATTAAAGAGTTTCACTATAGTAATATATTTATCACAATAATTAAATTATATATACAATATGATTTATAATTATAATATTATTTTGGAGAACAATATTATATTGTAGTATTAAATTAAAGTGATATAATACTTACAGAACAAAGAATTCTCATTCAGTGCTATGAATAAGGTTATTGTGGTTGATTTAGTAGTAATAAAATTACTATTGTAATAAGAGTAAATATTATTGTTAGTATTAAGAGGTTATTTTGAGAGTAAATGCTAATATGATTATTCACGGGTTAGTTATTTGATATTATTATTTTTATTTAGATGGAAGTAATTTTAGTAAGGTAAATTGAGATTAAAAATAAAATAAAAATAAAATGGTTGTTAAAAGTGAATCTATTTCCGTGGCAATGGTAATGATTAAATGGGTTAAATTGTTGTTTAAGATTAAATGGTTTAAGCTAGGTTAAACATGATGATCATTATAAGCTTATTGATTTAGTTATAATGTTTATATGAGATAATTAATAATATTACAAATGATTAGATTGGTGATTTAAAACACAATATGATGGTCAAGAGTTATATGTTGGGAAGGAGAATGATATCATTTATGTTTAAATTATGGTTAATGATAATAATAATAATGATAATAATAATAATAATAATAATAATATTGTAGGGTGGAAATGTGAATATTCAAAGGGGTTTACCCCATGTATAAAAAAAAATTAGTAAAATATTGGTATGGAGTAATATTAAACTATTCTCCAATTGATAATAAGGAATTGTTAGATTTGAGCAAAATAATAGTATTATTATAAAGAATTAATAATAATAGTAGTGGTAAAATTTGTCAGTTATAAAATACTAAAAGGTGGTGTAGTAATATATTTAGTAATATTATTTTATAAATAAATAATATTATTGTTAATTGATAGAATAATAATAAAATTACTATTATAATTCATGAGTAAATATTATTGTTAAACTAAAAGAATTGTATTAATGTTAAATTGAGCTTTGAGAATAATTGTAAATTATGATGGCTAAATAGTAAGCGTACTATTGGCTTATCGTTTTAATATTTAAGATAGCATCTATAATGTATATGAGTAAATAAACTTATCATCATTATTGAATAATGATCCTTGGAGGGATGAGTTAATGCATAAAGTTATATTGTCAACTTCAAACGAAAACTAACTTTTATAATGTTTAGTATAACCTGTTAAGCACTTAAGAGGGTACATTTTCTATTCTTCTGGTGAAATAACAAACTGTTTTAGGAATTACATTTTCTGTTCTTCTGGTGAAATAACAAATAGTTTTAGGATTTACATTTTCTGTTCTTCTGGTGAAACTGGTAAATGAACAGTTATCCATTAAGACAAAACTGGTAAAGATCTTTTGTTTTTGATTTATACTGATCTATATTGCGATTGCGTGAAGTCATCCACAAAGCCAGAAGATTAGATAAGGAGGTATTCAATTATCAGAAGAACCGAGAAAGTAAAAATTATTGGAAAATGGCGTGTTTTTAAACGTTTGGATGGATTTGGAATAATGTGTACTATTGATGATTTTTTAAAATTAAAGAAAGCGAAAGTTGAACAGCTATCTTGTCCTGATAAGATATTTTAGTCAAATGTATTAGGTATTAGGGCTATTTTTTTTCTCTCGTGTGACCTTTTCGTCTTCATTCATAATTTAATCCTAATTCTATGTAAAGGCAATCCCCTCTCTCGTCTTTTGAAGGTGTCGAGTTTTTACTTAAAAATTATAATTCATTATTTTGGTATTAAACGAATATATCTTTATGGCTTTATCAAATATGTCACAAGTTACCTGTAGTATATGTGATTAAAATCTTGGTTGTTTTATTTTGAGCATTATTCATAGGAAGAAGAAAACATTCTGATAGTATTACAGTTTTCTATTTTATTTTAGTTTCTTTTGCACGGATTATAGAGTTGTCTGATATAATTTCAAATTACAGTATATTTTGGTCAAATAGTTTAAAATGTTCTGGAACATGGCCTCTTCACTGTTAGAGGAAAACAATATATAAGCAATTTAATCGATACTTATGGTAAATCATAATTCCTAGAGCGTATATCTACTTTTTCACAGTTTAGAGATTTGGTAACGAGTCATTATCTTATTACTATGTCCTTTACAATTACACCATAGTCCCTTGGATCATACAAATTTATGATGATTGATGTTTTGGTCTATAAACGTAGTTCTTTAGTGGCGTCTATTGTGTTTTTGCAGTTATTGTTTGTAAAGAGCAATAAAATAAAGGTAAATGACAGTTATTGAAACGTTTTAGATTGATTGATGTTCTCATGCAAAATAAAGAAACACCTTTTTGAAAACTGCTAGATTCTCACAATCTCTCGATTTAATATTCTGATCATTTAATTTCATTCCCTTTTAAGTTGATTTAGCTTAAAAAATATAGATGGAGAAAGCATGCGAATGATATGTTGTTTTATCATACAGTTCACGCCTTTAAGCCTTTATGGATGTCCCTTTCTAATTTTAAATTGATTTTTTTTAAAAAGAGAGATAAAAAATTATTGTGGCTCTTAAATACTTGTAGTCCTCCAAATCAATGGCAGTATGTGGATTTCTCACCTTTATGTATTTACCTTCATACTTGTTGCATTGGCCATGTTCGTATTGTGCAATCAAGGCAAATTCGTTGTCAAAGAATGTATGGAAGCCGAATAGTTTCTTTTTTAAAGCACCATCCTATGCCTTTATGTTGTGTTTGTCTATTGACCCATTAGCATTGATCACTTTTCCGGAGTGATTCTTTCCCATTCTATTGGGTATATGATTTATGATATCTAGAAATTGGTAAGCCAGCTATGGCATGTGCATAAGTTACCACTAATATTAGGTTCATTTTATTGCACCTGCGTCTTTAATTTGGTTTTTTACATTACATATAATTAATTGGGGCAGCTGAGTACTTATGTTACCTTGGATGCTTAGAACATACAGGTTAAAGCTTGTTTGATGTCTTGTTTGTATCATCTTCTGTATCCTGCTATCGGTGTAACCATTGCACCTCATTGAGGTGCAAGCGCTAGTTATTATTAAAATGCAAACTATAATGTAGTTAAATAATCAAACCATTCAGAATTATTTTATAATAGAAAATGGTGGTTGTAAGATTGGAGGCATCCTTCCTTCTACTACATCCAAACCTTGAATAATTAGAAACATTATTAAATTTGTGTTTGTGATTAAGAAAGGATTGTTTGGGTTTTATCATCTTAGATCAAATAATACTATTAACAATATTATAAATTGATTTTGACAAAAATATATTTTGTATTTATTTAATGAAAATTTTAATATAAATCTTATATCAGTTATCTTCAAAACTATATAAAGCAATGAGATAGAATGTATGAATGCAAAATGGTATCTACATATTAGATTTTGAAATTTTCAATATAATAGTCCTACCTAATATGTATCTTATGTGTAAAACTGCATTTTATCATGTGTTGTATTTTTTCTAAAATAATTAAATATATTTGGTAAATTTTAAATTTTTAATTAGTCTCATATTTTATTATAATAAACTATGTGAATAAGTTAAAATATATATTATAAAACTAATCCAAATATCTTCTTTTTTTCTTCTAGTTTCTAGAGTCCAAACTCTATGAAAGGATAATTTCAAGCTTTAGTAAAAATACCTTTAGTTGGATAAATTTGGGGCTTAAATTAATTTTTTGTTGAATTTATTATAAAGGAGGAGGCTTTCTACCACACTAGATGCCAAATAAACAGTTTCAATCTAAATCATTTCAATTGAAAGGGCTTTAGATGAAAATGGTGAAAAAGTCATATTTTACAACAAAGTAGAAAAATATTGTATAAACAACTTTTCAACTAATAGAATGCAAATTTCAAGATACAAATATTATTTATTATTTATAATGAAGAATATTTATTTTAAAAATATTTAAAATAATAAATATTGATTATAAATTATTTTCAATATGCAATATTTTATCTCAAAATTACTTTAAACATATGCAATAAATATTTATTTTAAAATTGTATATTTTAAATATAATATTCATATGAAATTATTTTTTATAAATTTAGTATTCTATAAAGAAAATATTTTATTTAAAAGGATTATGAATGCTTGGTGTGTATCCACATAGTACAAACACTCAAAAATTAAATAAATTAAAATTGTAATTAAATTTAAATTTTTTTTTTGAATAATTTATCCATGTCTATTTATGTATGATCTTGAAAATTAGAAATGTGTATATTTTTTTCTTTTAGTTCAAAAGGGTTTAATCACATATTTCATTACTAAATACTAGCCAAACCCCATGCTCATATGGGCTATATAGATTCCTTGGAGAAGCTACTATTTTTTGGCTAAGTGGTTGTGTATTTTAAGTGCATTGTGAAGTGAGTTGCTTTCATCCCACCAATACTCAGTGTTAGAAAATATGTACTTGTATCATGGATTTGGGCCTCATGTATTGCAAGGTATGTCAAGGGTTCCTCTCATTGAGTCCTATTTAATTCTAGACTTGGAAGCCTAGGACTATTTGTAACTTGTAATGTATTAGTACATGGCTAGCCCTAAGAAGTTACTCACTTTGTATGGCCTTGGGAATGGGATATTGGGCCATGGGTGTATAGGAGTGAATTTTCACCCTTCTAGCAAATTCCCCTTTTACATCCCTCCACCTTAGAAAATCAAACCCGACTAAGAAATTCCACATCACCTACTTGCTTTCCATCCACTTGGAACTTGTCTTTTTTGTTGGTGGGGGAGTTTATGTCGAGGACACATGCACAACGCATGAACGTCTATGCAACGCGTTGTCATCCCTAGCAGATTCCTACCTCTAGAATCCACGGGGATGTTACATTCCCCATTAGGGATGAAGTGTAACGCCTTTGCATCGACTAGTCAACCTAAGAACGACTCTTTTCCTCCAAATGCTTCTTGAAATTCCTATCTTTCTCATTCACTTCATCTCTTTGGAAATTCTACAGACCAACTTGATCTTCTACAATCTCTTGGACAAATTTCTACAAGCCTCTTGATCTTTCATACTCTTGAGCATTGCTTAGAAATTTGTTGCTCCATCTACTTCACTAAGAACATGTGCTACCATAGAAGTTGTGATTTTGGTGTCTTGTGAGACCTCTTTCGTCACTGCTGCGACCGTGTCGACTTTGCCAAGATTGTAGTCTTGCATTCTCCCTTCATTGGCCTTGAGTGCCTTTTGGTGGAGGTGCCATTACTTCACTATCCTTCTTTTGTTGTGGTTTGATAGAGTAGCATTGTGTTTTTCGTAGTGTTTGATACTTTCCTTTCCAACATTTCCTTTATTGTATTTCTATTTCTCTTTATCTATCTGACTGTCCATGGAGATGAAAACACCAAAGTGGGGGTTTGGCTGAGGAAAACCCCTATACAACCCCAACATTTTCCTCTATTGGTTGTGTGTAGGTGTACATGGTGTGGAGCTTGCTAGCGAATTGGACTCTTAGTGAGTTGATCTTCATCACCTTCATTTCACCATCTTCTTTATCATCTTTATAGTCATTTATTGTATTTTTTTATTTATCATTCTATTTAGTATGTTAAAATTCATTGGCTAGACCGTTAGTAGGATTTTATGTATTCCATACTATACTTTCACACTTTTTGTCCATACAGACACTAGTGCCCTAGAGAGATGTTAATGCATCGTGCTATCGTCACTGACCCACGCCACTGTCCTCAGGTAGAGAGCTGTCTGAGGCACAATTCGGGTTCTAGAAGTCAACTCATTTAGCCCCATCCAAACATTCATATTAGTAGAGTGACAAAAGCACTTGAGAGTGCTCTTCATTCTCTATCCTTGACCTAAGACTCATATCTAACCTGAGGTAATTTAGGGCAGCCCTCCACTCTCAGCTCTCTGTAACCTAGAGCCTTGGTGTGGTTGGTCCCCCTACTCTACATTTTGGTCAACCCGATCTGAACTATTTTGGTTCTATTTACCAGTGTTGAAAGGACCTTTCCTCGTATCCTAGGAGCATTGTTGGTGTGAGTGTTGTGAGGCATTTTTCCTTGCAACCCAACCTGCGACCCCTAGTGGCATAGTTGAAAGGTTCCATAGGCATTGCAGAATGAAACCTTAGTTAGGTCACTATCTAGTTGCAAAACCCTTGGGGGCTCTGTGAAAGCTCTGTCCAATATACATGATGGCCTCCTTTTTACATCTGCACATCCCATCTGCACAACCTACAAGTAGTTCCCCTGGTATAACCTTCACCTCACAAGACTTGTCGATGAACTATAACAAAGAGCCATCTCCCTTATACATCCCCACACAAATCAATGGAAACACTATAATAGGTGTTCTTGTTGACCCAACGTGTAGGGTGAATGTCATTACTGAGGAGATTATGTTGATTAACTTCTTGCACAAAGATGGGTATGATGAATCTAAGAGTACCATCCATACACATGATCGGATTTTCGTACCTCCCATCATCTACATCAACTTGTTCATCTAAGTTGGACCTAAATCAATAAATTTACTCTGACATAATCCTAGGGTTTGAACTCTTTAGGGTGAAACTAGGTATCCCCTAGTTGGTCACTATGAATGCAATTCCCTCGGTAGTGCATAAGTGTTTGAAGTTCATCCATGAGGGTATAGTCCATGTAGTCCACAACACCGACTATAGATCATTGATTGCACATGACAACTACTCGTTGGATCACTTTTGGCCTGCGCCCATTGATCTGCTCCCTCCTAGGACAGACGTCTTGTACTGAACCTATGTGAAGTACAAGAGTGGGTGCTTAATTCCTAAAGTGAGATACCCTCCTTCTCACTATGCCATCTCGCATAGGGATTTCCTAAAGCTTGATAGCGATGCCGCCTTGGCTCGGAAGAGAAAAAGAAAGAAGCATGATCACCATTCTTCTTCTTCTTCTTCTATTGTTGTGGTCTCACTTATTGCTTCCTCTCACCTTGTTGTCGCATCATCAGATTCTACTCTAGGGTGCTTGCTAGAGAATCCGATGGTGACTGCTAGGTGAAATCCCAAGTGTCCAGTATTTGAACTTCTTGTTCTACCCACGGTTCCTAGGCCTATTTGGTATGGTAAGGGGAAGAGTCCTCATGGGGATTCCTCTATGTCTCAGCCTTCATGACCTCCTACCACTCCTGCCCCTAAGGTAGTAAACGGGAAGAGGTCCGTTGCTAAGGCATTAAACCTGACTCCACCCATTGTTGCTCCAAACTCTTCTCAATCTCTCCCTCTTGTTCTTGTCTAGGAGTCCCTCCCTCCACTAGAAACAACCATGGTGGACACTCCGATGACAGAGCAGAAGTCCTCTATTCCATCTTAGCTTCCGGCCTCTATCTCCTGAAGTCATATGAATTTCCTTGTGTGTGAGTGCAAGCATCGGTGAAAGGCTCTGACTGCTAAGCAGGCCACTTTGTAGAGGAAGGAAGGGGATTCAACAGTCACTATGTCTTCCTCTCCCGTCCCCTTTGCTTTAGTTCCATTAGCCTCTGTGCTATTTCTAGCTCTTGTTGTGAGTGTAAACGACCCTCACCCCAAAAAGGTGTATGTTTTTATTGTTCCTTTGATCGAGCCACCTCTCCTGATGTCCCTCTTGGAAATCCCATCATTTTCAAAGCCCCTAGACATGTCGAATACCTCGACAGTGTCCATTGTGGTTTTATCCTCCTCCTTCGCACCTTCTACCTTGTTTGTGGGGATCTTGCATCCTCCGATGAAGTGAAAGATGGAGGACAACCCCGCTAGCAATAGGGGTCGAAAGAGGGGTCCACCTTCTTCGGAAGGTGGTTCTACATTAACATGTGTTGTCCTAGTGACAAAAGAAGTCTCAGCATCCCTAGAGTTTTTCACTACTCCTGAGTCACTTGGTGAGCCTAGCAATGAATCTTAGGTGTCACCCCCCTTGTTCGTTGAGGTAGCACATGGCACTCATGTGAAGTGTATGTTTAACTCCATAGGTGAGGTCCTTGCCCTTTTAGCAATCTTTGTGAAGTTGTTGACCTTTACCCCACAAGAACTGAGTGGAGGAGACCTTGTGGGGTCTTCTTCCTTGGCTCTTGTTGTGGGGGGGTTGAAGGGTTCCCCCTTTGATATTTTTCTCTTGTAGGCTTGTCTTCTTTCCCCATATAATGATCTATATTGGGAGATCGATGACCTCTTGGTGGATGAGGACTAGGGGGTGCCTCTTCTTTATCTGTAGAGTAGATTGTGTGTGTGTGTTTGTGTTCCACCGTGCTTGTGTTATGTGTTCCTAGATGACCCTTGTCACCCTCATAGGTGCTTGGATACAGGAGTGTTTATGTGTTGTAAAACTTCCTCTATTTGTTACATCATTCTTCCTATATTATGTGTATTGAGTTTTGACAATTGGGAACAATGCAAAGTTGTTACATCCCTTTTGTTTTGAAAAAGATTATGGCAATAATAATATGATCATTTTGTTAGTTGTAATGAACTACCTTTCATGAGAATGTGAAAATTGGGAAAATAATTCTTAATTTATTTGATATAACTACAATTATGAATGA
>VDFB02176548.1:0-12506 GCA_007258455.2 Sequoia sempervirens
CATTTCATTGTCAATATCAAGGACCCTAATTTATAATGAAAATGTTCAATTTAAAACATTTAAGCAATGCAAATCAATTTTTTCCATTATCAAATATTCTTGAGCTTGAAATCAAGGTTTTCATTTGAATGCAAAAAAAATGGTTTGATTTCAAATTTTTAGGGTTTTAGCAAAAAAAATAATTTAAATTGAATTTAGGGTTTCAAGAAAAATTAGGTTTTTCAATGCAATTTTTTTTGTTTTCTTTCAATTTAGGGATTTCAAATGCAAATTGTTTTTGTTTGATTGAACAAATTACGTTTCAAAAGCTAAATTTTGTTCTTAAGATACGATTCAAGGATGATTTTTTCATTTCCACAGGGTTTCATTTCATTTTTCTTCTACCTCTATGAATTATCAATTCTCCTATTACACCTAAATAGAATACATAAAATGCTAAATAAACTAAAAAAATCATGCTAAAACCTACTTTTGTCTTATAAATTTTTAAAAAAATTAAAAAAACATAGATAAATGTAGGTGGAGGCATACCTGGAGGTTAGAGGTTGCAGTCATCATTGCCATTGTCTCTATTAAATCAAGATCTCAAACTAATGACTAAGTTTCAGCTTTTTCTTAAATAAATTTATAACTTGAAAATGGGATCCTATTTTGTAAAGATGGGGATCTCGTTTCTCATCCATCGGTTCGAGATCCTTTAATAAACGAGATCCTAATTTTTAAAAAATGGGATCCCATTTAGAATTTAGGCTTGGGATCTCAAAGCTAAACAAGATCTCATTTTTTAAAAGCGAGATCCTTCTTTTGCAATGCTGATTTCATTTTTTTGGCTAGGGAAAAAAGTTATACGTTTCATGGACTCAACTTCTTGCACTTACCCACCAATGATAGTTATGGAGCTTTCTTTTATCTGACAACTATTTATCTTGAAACATAAGATTGTATCCTTTGCTACACATTTGTCCAACACTCATGAGGTTATGTCTCAAACCCTTAACATAAAGAACATCATCAGTTTTATGGTTGCTATCAAACCTGATTGAACCTTTTCCACATATGTAATGCCCCTCCATGATTTACCCCTTCATGATGTTTTTTAAATGGTGTTCTGGGTTGATTGATTTATTAAATTAAACTATTAAGTTAAAATGTATTTTAATAGATAGATACAAATATATTTATTAATAATTATGGTTTATAATAAATACAAAAGCATAATGAAATATTAAATAAAATAAAAAATATATATTAAAATGAGATGTGATAACTGATTGAAAAATAGCAAAAATAATTTTAAAAAGATAGAAAGGTTTTCATGCAAGTACATGTAATGCCCCGTCGTGTGAACCCAAAAGGACAATTAAACAATAAACACAGCACAACTTTTTTTTTAAAGTAAACATAACATACATGTAATACACATTAAATCATAACATGAATTTCATTTAAGTAGATTCATTAGCATTGATACACATCCCTTTGGTACACGAGGAGTCATTAATGACTCGAGATCCACACAATGACAAATAATAAGAACCAAAGATATAGACATTAACAAAGCAAATATTAACAAATATAACACATAAGAAATAAAAGCATTGAAAAGAAACCACCTAAGTAACACAAATACAACATATGCATAATTAACTTAACACATTGAATTACAATTGCCATGGCCAATAACCACACCAAGTTAACATTACATTGCAGTAGAATCCTCCAAAGGTATAATGATACAAAAGTGTTTCCAAACATAAATGGAAACCATACACAAGATAACATGATACAAATAAATAGATGAAAACTGGCTCCAAGACAGATACAACTATGGAGTCACTGCAACCGTACCAATCCAGACCTCTCAATCCTCGACTGGGGACCCAATGGGGTGCTTAGCACGTTCCACCTGACCATGTGAGTCTGAAGACCCACCCCCCATGCTAGGAGCTGACAAGAAGAGTCCTCAACCAAGAACATCCAAACACGGAAACCACAAGACTCCACAACATACAAAAGTATCATAAAACTCAAGGATTACAAAGACATAATCAACAACAACCAAGAGTCATTAAAATAACTTAAAATCATACATCTCATCACATAAATCAAAGCAATGACCAGTAACAAGTAACCAAAGGATGATCATGAAACACTTCCAAATCAACTAAACATAATACAATTCCAAATTGCAATTAAACAACACAATGACATCATATCACAGTATCATAAGATACAAGATCGTAAATCAAATATAAATGAGATCATACAAGACCACAAAACATACTAAAGATGTATTAAAACAATAATCATAAATCAATTTAAATCAATTCAAACAACAATCTAAACCAACTCCCATTACCCACTTCCAGAGGAACACAATAAAGTAAAACAAATGGGCAACTAAGGAAGAGTGTCATCGCATAGCCTACATGGGTTCTCCTGGCCCTTCCTCCAAACTGAGGCGCCGACCCCCATCTATGGATCTCCTGGCCCTTCCTCCTACTTGAGGCGCTGGCACCATAGGGTAGCTCATGCGGAGCCGATAACCTCTCATGAGGATGAGGTTACGACCTTGCCAACCATGGCCTTCTCAGCCTTCCATTAGTCTGTGGAAGCACTAATGAAGACAAGGCATCCAATTTTTTTAAATCTTATTATGATATTACTACCCAAACCTCCTAAGTTAATTATTAGGTTTTCACTTGATTACCAACTCACTCGTGGGTTCTCCTGTGCTCTTCCCCTTACGTGGGGCGCCGGCCCCCACGAGGAGCCACTCTCCCTAGAGACCCAACAACATAAAAAGAACCAAGGGTTGTACCATCATAATTCAAAGAATCACATCATAAAAGCATGTGAGGCATTACCCATCTCGCTATAAATACAATATCTAAGTCTCAAGAATTCTCGTACAACCCTTTTAAAATCATGAAAGCAAAACACTTTCCAAATCAAGGCACATAAAGAGAGAGAACATCAATTATCAATCATCTCAAGCCTCTGGAAGCCAAAAGAATGAAAACCCACAAACAAGGGTAAAATGAAGCAACATGAGTATTTCTCCAATAATTCCAACACAAGGATAAAATTTCCTCAAATATAAGAGTAGCTCAAAAAAGCCATACAAGGGAAGATTCATCAAGACCCATCCACAAATCAACAATGGTGTCACCTCAAATAGGAAAATGCACAAGAAAATCAACCTTTAATTCAACGAAATCACTTAATGAAACCAAAAGCCACCAACTAGGTATTCCATGGGAGACCTCAATTTTCTCCTCACAAGAATCCCCTTCTGATGGTACGCAAATCACCTTCATAAAATCAACAACATAGCAATGACAACAATAATTGCAAGGCCACAAGAACTATTTTCAATTTAAATATAATGAGTGAATACATTAAAATAAGATCAACAACTCCATCCAAACTACATAATCAACTTAGATACAAAATAAATCAAAAATTCAAGAAGATCAACTATCCACAACTCAAAAACCAAAACACAAGTTCCCAGTTACATTGCAACACAAATTTAAATGGCAAAGGATTCCTTAAATCAAAACTAACCTCCAAAGGCATTCACACCAACATGGAACCATCAAAAAACAATCCTTCAACAACAGAGGTAAAAGCATTCAACCAAGAATCCAAGGCACCAAATTTAAGAACACCTTAAATACTCAACCACACATCACTTCGCATAATAAAGAACAACCAAAGATTCAAACAAGAGCAATATTTAATAACCCATCAATTAACAACCAAAACTAAATAACTTTACAACATCCCCAAACAGAATTACTCAATTAACTAAAACAATTCATGATAATCATCACAAGCATTCTAAAAGACTTATCCATAAAGAGAGCTTACAATTCAACCATTAAATGAATATAAAGGAAGTCAATTTTCAAAAGATTAAAATCCCATTTTACCAATAAACTAGCCAATTCGAGAATACCCTAATCAATCTCTAATTATGCCCATACATTTAAATTTCCCCTTTCATCATACTCACTTAACATTCACTTCCAATATTTATATTAATTGTGAAAACCATTTAAGACCAATTGTCTATACTTTAAAATGACTATAATAACAATATTCTAAATTCTTAAACTACATATTAGAACTTACTACCTTAAAAACTTAAATCTATCTAAATAAATTTACACACACAATTACCATTTAAAACCACTACGTATTTATATATATATTTTAATTCTTTTTGAGGAGGAAAAATAATAAGAGAATCGATCTGTTCTAAGAATCCAACAATACTACAAGATGAAATTTCATAAAAATAAAATAAAATAAAAAGAACAACTTATTTAATCCCATAATAAATTCTATTCCCAAAAATATTCACATTTAAACAATAATTAAATAAACAATGCTGTCTTACTTTCGTAATTGAATTTTCTACTAACAATATCCTCTCAAGGTTAAAATTTAATAGATCAATAAAACCAGATTTCTTCCTATTTTACTATTATTTTTGTTATAACAAATTCTGCTTTATTTTTAATCAAAAAAGAAACAGAATCTATATATGAATATCTATTTTCTAAATAATAGTTAAATTAACAGAAAATATAATTTTAATCAGAAAAGAAACATAATATTTATATATATTTTAATTCTTTTCAAAGGAAGGAAAGTAGAAAGAGAATAAATCTTTTCTAAGAATTCAACAAATCTACAAGACTTAACTTCATAAATAAAATAACTTATTCAATTTTATATTAAATTCTATTTCCACCCTATACACATTTAAAAATAAGGATTAGACAATCAATGCTGATATATATATATATATATATATATATATATATATATATATATATATATATATATATATATATATATATTCACAAATTGCCCTTCTACTATATTATCCTATCAAATTTCACAATTTAACAAATTAATAGGAATTCTTTTCTATTTCAAAATATTCACTCAAAACAAGAATTAAATAAATCAATGCTGCCATATATTCATAAATTGATTTTTCTACTAACTTATCTTCTTATAGTTGGTAATTTAATAAATCAATAACAAAAAACAGATTTCTTTCTATTTTATTATTATTTCCATTTTAAACAGATTCTGTTTTATTTTAAAAAAAAGAAACAGAATGTTTTATTTTGACAAAATTAAATAATCAGTGGAATCTGAATAAATAAGTTTAATAAATATATATATACAAATAATTTCAAAACAAATATTATTTATTTATTTATTTATTTATTTTTATAATTTCAAAACAAATATAATACAACAGAAACTTGAATCTTAATTAAATTTTTCTTTTGATGCTATCTTTACATTTATATATATATGTGTATACATTTATATATATATATATATATATATATCTGATATATATATATGATATATATATACATATATATATATATATATATTGCATACAAAAATATTTCGAATACAGAGAAATAAATTTCAATTGTACAATTTACTGTTTCAATATAAATATATTTAAACACAGAATATATTTGTAAAATTTATCTACAAATGGAAATTTACACAACCTCGAATTCACAGTCATGAGCTTATTCTTTTACTGGTTCACTATTATTTTTAACACAAAACTATAGTAACACTGTTCAATCCCAATAAAATTTCACTTTAAATCAATAACAGTCCCACCCCAGTAAAGCTTTCCTGATTGAAAAACAGTCCAAAGCATTTCTAAAGATTCGAGAATTTTCTACAAGCATTAAATTTCAATTGAAGAGAAAATTTCATTCACAGCAAGGAATTCTTATTTCATTTGATGCTATAAAGAAAATAATTTAAAAGAAGAAGGAGAACCTGACATCTTGTGCCTGTAGATAACTATTGAAGCTTTATCCTTCTTGTTGATCCAATCCTTCCAGCAGCAGCTCTAAGATCCTCCCTCAAACTTAAATCTTAATCCTCACATGAATTCTCAGAAGAATAAAAGAACACAATACTATATCAGAAAGATGACTGCCAAATTCTCCAAAATCTATTTCAAAGAGAGTGCAACAAGCCCCCTTCCAATTCAAAATCCTCTAAATAAAATCCCACACCAAAGTCTCTTCCATTTCTTTTTCTAGTGAATGCCAAAAGTCACTTCTTTTTGAAAAATAAAATTCCAATCCATTCGAATCCACAAAAGATTGAGCTTTTTATTTATTTATCATTTCCACAATCAATTTAAATAAACACAAGCATATTAAAATAATTAAAAATAACTATTTACAAAATTTTCTTCAAAACACCATTAATATTTTTGCAAACTACCACAACTTTTATTTATTTATTCTTCATATTCTCCAGCTCTCTTCGACTTCCAAATGCTCTATAGGTGAAGTTTCATTTTTGGCTTTAAAACACTTCAGCTTCCTATTTCCTTATCCATTTAAATTTCTTATTATAATAATTATCTTTTGAAGATTATTTTGTTCATAATTATTATTAACTTCAATAATTTAAATCAATTTATCTAATAATATCACTTTTACTTTTAACAAATTAGTTTAATTTGATCATTGGTTCTAAATCATTTGATTTGATTTAATTGATTATTATTTTAATTTCTAATCATATTTTAAATAACTTTGCAAATCACTTATGATTTAATTAATTATTTAAACATGATTACAAACATATTATATTTTCCACATAATCAAATAACACATAAATCAATGAAGCACACACAGAAACTTACACACAAGTCCAAAACAACCGACACGGAGGGGCATTACATCCTCCCCCCCTTAGATATCGACTTACTCCTGGAAGTCGAGCTCAAGCATAAACATGGTAACACAACAATATTAATGATTATAAGCACATCAACACCATAAATTAAAACATCAATTAAACGCCCTCAAGTAAACAATGAAAATTAAACAAACCAAAAATAAGGAAAGGATACCAAAACAAAATTGGTGACGGGGTTGCAACCAGACCAAATTGACAAACACAAGGACAGATGATGAACTAGGGTGGGGAAACTTTCTTGTCAGTTCCTATTTTCCACATCAATCCCATTGGGTGTTTATGATGCTCGCCCTGTCCTAACAATGCAGGTGGAATCGAGACTTAGTTCCTACAATCCTGCATGCAAAAAAATGTTGTGCACAATACATATATATCACCAATACATCGTGAGAGGAACTTCCAGCATAGTAGGGCACTCGCGAGTGAGTGATACCACACTGTCCCTCCCACTAAACAACACATAATAGTCACAACAATTCTAGTAATTCATAAACAATTTGCTTCTTATTAGTTAGGAAATATTTGTATAAGGATACTAACCATAAATCTAATTCCTATACTGTATCAAATTTAATTACTACTTGACATTATAAGTATCTATACCTGCATATTACAATTACATTACCTTCGTCACTATGCTTTCTGAAGCCCACTTCCTGTAAATCAAAAGCTACCATAGAGCATTGCACATTAGTACCAATAATTCAAGTTGCATTTTAACCTCAAGATACTATATTCTACTAAAAATCATAGAATAATTATCCACAAAACCTCACATTTTCGTTAAACTCATAATTTTTATACAAAGAACTCCACTTTAACCCTTATTCACACCAAATCTCACATCAATTTCAATAAAAAGGGTAAAATTTTACACCTTCACAGATTCAAGAAATCATAATTCATCACTCAAGGACCACAAAATCGCAGATTCCACACACACTTGACATATTCACATAAAACACATCACCAAGAAACACATCACACTAAAACTCAAGGGTCCATAGAGCATCCCTGACAGTAAGGATATTGGTGCATTGCGCACTACACCGAGGGTCCTATCCTTTCCCATCAGTTTCCTGCACCATTGACCCGACACCATCCAATGGAAGAAATTCAAGTTCACAACAATGACAAAAGAAAAGTGAAACTCAAGACTCACGGGTCTAAGTGCAAGGTTACATAGTGAGCACACATAATGCCTAGTGTATGAACCTAGGCTCTGATACCATGTTGTAACGCCCCGTCATGCGAACCCCAAAGCACAATTAAACAATAAACATAGCATAATTTTTTTTTTTTTAAAGTAAACATAACATACATGTAATACACATTAAATCATAACATGAATTTCATTTAAGTAGATTCATTAGCACATACATCCCTTGGGGTACACGAGGAGTCATTACGAGACTGAGATCCACACAATGACAATAATAAGAACCAAAGATATAGACATTAACAAAGTAAATATTAACAAATATAACACATACAAAATAAAGCATTGAAAAGAAACCATCTGAGTACACAAATACAACATATGCATAATTAACTTAACACATTGAATTACAATTGCCATGGCCAATAACCGCACTAAGTTAACATTACATTGTAGTACAATCCTCAAGAGGTATAATGATACCAAAATGTTTCCAAACATAAATGGAAACCATACACAAGATAACATGATACAAATAAATAGATGAAAACTGGCTCCAAGACAGATACAACTCTGGAGTCACTGCAACCGCACCAATCCGCACCTCTCGATCCTCGACTGGGGACCCAATGGGGTGCTTAGCATGTTCCACCCAACCAGCCAGGTCCGAGGCCACCCCATACAAGGCTGACGAAGATTCCCTCAACCAAGAACATCCAAACCACGGAAACCACATGAACTCCACAGCATACAAAGAAGTATCCCTTAAAACTCAAAGGATTACAAAGACATAAACAACAACAACCAAAAATCATACATCTCATCACATAAATTGGAGCAATGACCAGTAACAAGTAACCAAAGGATGATCATGAAACACTTCCAAATCAACTAAACATAATACAATTCCAAATTGCAATTAAACAACACAATAACATTATATCACAGTATCATAAGATACAAGATCGTAAATCAAATATAAATGAGATCATACAAGACCACAAAACATACTAAAGATGTATTAAAACAATAATCATAAATCAATTTAAATCAATTCAAACAACAATCTAAACCAACTCCCATTTACCACTTCGGAGGGAACACAATAAGAAGTAAAACAAATAGGCAACTAAGGAAAGAGAGTGTCATCACTTTTTCCCAGCCTACCACTTGGAGTTCTCCACAGCCCCTCCTCCCAAACTGAGGCACCAGCCTACATCTATGGATCTCCCTGGCCCTTCCCTCCCTACTTGAGGCATTTGGCACCATGGGGTAGCTCATGCGGGTGGCCGATAACCTCTCGCGGAGACGAGGATTCGACCTTGCCAACCATGGCCTTCTCTGACCTTCCATTAGTCTGCAGAAGCACTAATGAAGACGAGGCATCCATTTTTTTTTAAATCTTATTATGATATTACTACCCAACCCTCCTAAGTTAATTATTAGGTTTTCACTTGATTACCAACTCACTCGTGGGTTCTCTTGTGCTCTTCCCCTTACGCAGGGCGCCAGCCCCCATGAGGAGCCACTCTCCCTAGACACCCAACAACATAAAAAGAACCAAGGGTTGTACCATCATAATTCAAAGAATCACATCATAAAAGCATGTGAGGCATTACCCATCTCACTATAAATACAATATCTAAGTCTCAACAATTCTCGTACAACCCTTTTAAAATCATGAAACCAAAACACTTGCCAAATCAAGGCACATAAAGAGAGAGAACATCAATTATCAATCATCTCAAGCCTCTAGAAGCCAAAAGAATGAAAACCCACAAACAAGGGTAAAATGAAGCAACATGAGTATTTCTCCAATAATTCCAACACAAGGATAAAATTTCCTCAAATATAAGAGTAGCTCAGAAAAGCCATACAAGGGAAGATTCATCAAGACCCATCCACAAATCAACAATGGTGTCACCGCAAATAGGAAAACGCACAAGAAAATCAACCTTTAATTCAATGAAATCACTTAAATAGAGCCAACAGCCACCAGCTTCATTATTCCATGGGAGACCTCAATTTTCTCCTCACAAGAATCCCCTTATGATGGTACGCAAATCACCTTCATAAAATCAACAACATAGCAATGACAACAATAATTGCAAGGCCACAAGAACTATTTTCAATATAAATATAATGAGTGAATACATTAAAATAAGATCAACAACTCCATCCAGACTACATAATCAACTTAGATACAAAATAAATCAAAAATTCAAGAAGATCAACTATCCACAACTCAAAAACCAAAACACAAGTTCCCAGTTACATTGCAACACAAATTTAAATGACAAAGGATTCCTTAAATCAAAACTAACCTCCAAAGGCATTCACACCAACATGGAACCATCCAAAAACAATCCTTCAACAATAGAGGTAAAAGCATTCAACCAAGCATCCAAGGCACCAAATTTAAGAACACCTTAAATACTCAACCACACATCACTTCGCACAATAAACAACAACCAAAGATTCAAACAAGAGCAATATTTAATAACCCATCAATTAACAACCAGAACTAAATAACTTTACAACATCCCCAAATGGAATTACTCAATTAACTAAAACAATTCATGATAATCATCACAAGTATTATAAAAGACTTATCCATAAAGAGAGCTTACAATTCAACCATTAAATGAATATAAAGGAAGTCAATTTTCAAAAGATTAAAATCCCATTTTACCAATAAACTAGCCAATTCGAGAATACCCTAATCAATCTCTAATTATGCCCATACATTTAAATTTCCCCTTTCATCATACTCACTTAACATTCACTTCCAATATTTATATTAATTGTGAAAACCATTTAAGACCAATTGTCTATACTTTAAAATGACTATAATAACAATATTCTAAATTCTTAAACTACATATTAGAACTTACTACCTTAAAAACTTAAATCTATCTAAATAAATTTACACACACAATTACCCTTTAAAACCACTACGTATTTATATATATATATATATATATATATATATATAAATTATTTTTGAGGAGGAAAAATAATAAGAGAATAGATCTGTTCTAAGAATCCAACAATACTACAAGATGAAATTTCATAAAAATAAAATAAAATAAAAAGAACAACTTATTTAATCCCATAATAAATTCTATTCCCAAAAATATTCACATTTAAACAAGAATTAAATAAACAATGATGTCTTACTTTCCATTGGTGAATTTTCTACTAACGAAAAGCATCCTCTCAAAGGTTAAATTTAACAAATCAATAAAATAGATTTAATACCTATTTTACTGTTATTTTTATTTATAACAAATTCTCCTTTATTTTAATGTCGAGGAAAGAAAGCGAGAATCATATGAATATCTATTTTCCTAGAAATAATGATTAAATTGAAATATATAATTTTAATTAGAAAGAAATGAGGGAATATTTATATATATATTTTAATTCTTTTGAAGGAAGGAAAGTAGAAAGAGAATAAATCTTTTCTAAGAATTCAACAAATCTACAAGACTTAACTTCATAAATAAAATAACTTATTCAATTTTATATTAAATTCTATTTCCACCCTATACACATTTAAAAATAAGAATTAGACAATCAATGCTGATATATATATATCACAAATTGCCCTTCTACTATATTATCCTATCAAATTTCACAATTTAACAAATTAATAGGAATTCCTTTCTATTTCAAAATATTCACTCAAAACAAGAATTAAATAAATCAATGCTGCCATATATTCATAAATTGATTTTTCTACTAACTTATCTTCTTATAGTTGGTAATTTAATAAATCAATAACAAAAAATAGATTTCTTTCTATTTTATTATTATTTCCATTTTAAACAGATTCTATTTTATCTTAAAAAAAGAAACAAAATGTTTTATTTTGACAAAATTAAATAATTAGTGGAATCTGAATAAATAAGTTTAATAAATATATATATACAAATAATTTCAAAACAAATATTATTTATTTATTTATTTATAGTTTCAAAACAAATATAATACAATAAAACTTGAATCTTAAGGTAAAATTTTCTTTTTTGATGCTTTATCTTTTACATTTATATGTAATATATATATATATATATATATATATATATATATATATATATATATATATATATATGCTTATATATATATATATATATATATATACATATATATATATGTATGCAGACACTTATATATATATCTGATATATATATATATATATATATACATATATATATTGCATACAAAAATATTTCGAATACAGAGAAATAAATTTCAATTGTACAATTTACTGTTTCAATATAAATATTTAAACACAGAATATATTTGTAAAATTTATCTACAAATGGAAATTTATACAACCTCGAATTCACAGTCATGAGCTTATTCTTTTACTGGTTCACTATTATTTTTAACACAAAACTATAGTAACACTGTTCAATTCCAGAATCCCAACAAAATTTCACTTTAAATCAATAACAGTCCCACCCTAGTAAAGCTTTCCTGATTGAAAAATAGTCCAAAGCATTTCTAAAGATTCAAGAATTTTCTACAAGCATTAAATTTCAATTCAAGAGAAAATTTCATT
>VDFB02176549.1:0-13202 GCA_007258455.2 Sequoia sempervirens
CTCAAAAACTGAAAGGCTTACTGCCTCACAAAAGTTTGGAATACTTCCAAAGAGTTTGAACTGATAAAGTAACATCTACCAATGCTTAATTACAGTTTCAGTTAGGATCAACAATTGAATTCATGACCTTCTGACTGATTATGCTCTTCTACTCTTTTTTGCTTCAATTCACACCAAAAATCCTTAATGCACAAGTGAAATTGTTCATAATCGCTCTACTAAACTTTTGAAATTCACAACATACATCAACTCACATCGAGCACACACCAAAATGATATAATCGATCACTTATATATATCCACCACCAAGAATTTAATGACCACATGTTGGCTTGAACAAAATAAGAAAATATTCACAAACAGTTGGCTCAAATCATCCATAATATTCAATGTGTATCCACAAGATTTGGACACAACGTAGTTAGGACCCAAACCAAAATGTTCAAACACAAAAATAATTAAACAATAAATCCTCAAATATCCACGACACACCATATTCACCAAATCAGCCTCCAAATATTGATGAACAAAAAAATTAGTTCACTAGACCTTCTAACTTCTACCCAAATTGATATGAGGCACCATGATTTATAGATAACACATATTATCCATCGAACAATACTCCTTGAGATCCACTACATAAAAAATAACAAAAATCCTGCATATGAATCAAAGAACACAAAGTTATGAGATGCTCTGTTCTAACTAAACAAATAACTACTGATCTTCAATCATTCTGCCAGAATGAGAAAATTACAATGTACGGATCGACTAGCTGAAAAGGGTTGCCATCAATGACAACACAGAAAAAGATGTGCAGTGTCTCTTGCCAACAATAGGTTCCAACATGCTCTGTCAATTCTGAAGGTAGTGTTCAACACAAGGTTGGCGAAACCAGTGTAAAAAACATAGAACAATTAAGCACGATCCTTCTAGATACCAAAATTTTCTTCAACATGATCATAAAAAATTAACTCTAGAACCGCAAGTCATAAGACTTAACCAAGGAGAAATCTAGACCAACAACATTTCTCCTGGAGTTTAGCCAGATATAAAAAAAACCATAGTTCACAACTGGTGAACATAACTCACACTATATAATGAATCAAAAGCCAAAAATCTAGATATAGTAGCTTCCAAAAACCATGATCAACATATCTAAACCATACACACATAGAATCAAATCCTAGAGAAAAACCCAAAGCAACCATGAACACCTATAATCTTCCTTCAATACATTTTTCTCAATATCCTCAACATATACAACTAATAGCTTGCATCCATGACATTAATGAAAATAGCAATCAGTTGATAACAATTTGACTAGTTGACATCAATGACAACACTTTGCAACTTCTTCATAATTGCAACAAAATGGAGACAAGTGATCTCCTTGTCTTACCCCTTGAAAAGACTTAAAAAATCCTGATGGAGTTCCATTTACTAGTACTGAAAATATTGCACCACCCAAGCATGAATAAATCCATTTACACCACCTTGTATGAAAGAATTTTTTTTCAATATCTGCATTAAAAAAGACCAATCGACTCTGTCATATTCCTTCACCATATCCAACTTGATGATAAATGATGACATATATCATTTGTGGATACAAAATGAAAAACTTCATGTGCTAACAAATCCCTCTCTGTCATTTCTCTACCCAGAACAAAACCTCCCTATTCTTCTAAGACTAATCTTGGGATAATGTGAAACAAACAAATAAATTACTTTTGTAAAAAATTTGTAAACAATGTTCAAGGTGATATAGGTCTAAATTCTAAAAAATGGAGGATTGTTAGCCTTCGAGATAAGAGCAATGTGAGTTACATTAATTTTTTTTAGCATCATCCCCGAGCTTTTGGATTCTTCCAATGCCTTCAAAAAATTAGTGCCAATAAACTCCCAACATTTTTGAAAGAAGATGGTTGTAAAACCATATGGCCCTAGTGCCTTGTCTGCTGACATAGAGAAAACTATTGATATTAATTCTACTAAAGTAAAATATTTCAACAAAAGTATATTTTCTTCCTTTGAAACTAATGTTAGAATCCCTTACAACAATTCTTCCCTTATAATCTCTTGTTGTTTTGAATTGCAACCAAGTATGTAGAGATAAAATTTGAAAAGAACTTAACCCCTTCTTTCTAAGTATATTCCTCTTTTGTCAATCTTTCACCTATTACACTATCCTCAATTGAAAAGACTGAATTTTTTACCTTCTTTATCTATGTAGATCTATGGAATTTTTTTGTATTCTTATCTCCCTCTTTAATCCACAACTCTTGTGAATTTTGATGGTAATGTAAGTGTGGAAAATGTAAACTAAATACAATTAAATAAACCTCTTAATGAAACATTGTATCAAGATTAAACATGACTTAAACTAATTTAAAATACAGTAAAGCCTGAAAGCATCTCATTGTCTCCTATCTCCAAAGGTTTATCAAATTACAAAACCTTTCAGATTTGTAAGCACCGTAACTATTTAAAATTCCTATCTAGAGAATGGAATAGATGCTAAATGCAATGATGTTATGATTTTTAATGATTTCTAAATGATATGAAGCTACTGTAAAATATCCTAACATGAAACCTACTAAATGAAAGATGCAGTAAAAGCTAATGATGTTGCCGTGATATGAAATCTACTGATGCCATGATGCTATGATGATACTAGAATGCTAATGCTAAATGATTGCTTGGTTGCTTGAGTACTAATTCCTGCAGAGTAATTTTGCATAAAGGATGATGATTCTCGGATGATTTTGATGCTTCAAAAGGTCGTATATATAGATTTCCGACAACACATTTGCACAGGGGTAAAACAACAAAGGTTAAGAATAAATCTGAAGATTTTGAATGGTCTGAGATGAGAAGGTGGAGCTGATCATGGAGGATTGTTCCTGCCCATGAAAACACCAAGAAAGATGAGAGGAAAGATTTGGGGCAGAAGATTGGGAGGATTTCCTACATGTTTGTCCCTGAGGCTCTTCCCGTGAATGATAGTTAAATTAACTAGATTTGAAAAATCTAATTTTATTGGTGAGTGAATAAAGGGATTAGATTTATGCATTATTTAAATATTTTTGGTTTATTTAAATTAGCAAAAAGAGAGATAAACAATTTAATAAAACAAACTATAGAAGTTGTTTATTAAATTAAAATAGAAGGAATATGATAAGATAAGAAGAACTAATAATTAGACTTAATATAAATAAACATTTCGATTTATTTACTAAGTAGATGAATTTAGGATTAATTAATCAAATAAATCATATTTAATTAATTAGATTCTCCGGACTATTTTTGGATGTCTACATTTTTGCCCTCTTTGAAGAGATGTGTTTCTTCAAAGAAAATTTTAATGTTGTTGCTGCTAGTATCAACAAGAAATTTTTTTAGAATGCCCCAGACATGATTTTTAGGTGATTGATGGATATAGCCCCCTTGAGAGATAAATTAATGATTTTTTTTTTAAAAAAATTAGAATTTTTCAAATTTTTATGATTTTATGATGATTTAATATAGATTCGATGAAGATTTGATGAAAAAATAAAAAATAAAAAATTATCTCCTGATAATTGATGTAGAAAGTTTTCCTGGATGAGTTTCAATTAATCCCCCCTCTAAAAAATTAAATCAATGTGATAAGAATCCCTTTTTGAAATAACCTATAAAAGGTTAAAAAGGTCCTTTTCAAAATCGTTTGTAGATTGTGATTTTTGAAAGTTTGAGAGAGATTTTGTGCTATGTGGAGCAAGATGTCGATTCCCTTTCACACTCACCATTTTGAGCATGTTCGATGACATCAGTGGCTGGCCGCGTTCGGACCTCCGTATGTCCATAATTTTTTCTTAGTTTTCGTGCATTTTTCATTTTTTAGTGTATTTTCAGTTTTTTACAAAAGAAACTTATTTTCGCGCTTCAACATTCTGTTGTAGCACATTTTGACTCCATTGTAGCGCTTTTAGGGTCTATGTTAGCACTTTTGATCTTTTAGCGCTTTAAGAGTCTATTTTAGTGCGTTTATAGTGTAGGTTGGCACTTTTTGAAGTTTAGCACTTAGATTAGCTGTTGTAGCGCTTCTCTAAAGTAGATTAGTGCGTCAAGAGTTTTAGCGCTTAGGATAGATTGTGTAGCACTTTTAAGGTCTGTTTTAGTGTGTTTCAAGTTTTAGCGCTTTTCTAAAAAACATTAGCGCTTTGACCCGGTAAAATGGCACTTTTTTTAAATGTAATAACACTTTTATCTATTGAAATGGCGCATTTCTTTGTTTTAGTATTTATAATGTCCTTGTAAGCGCATTTATATCAAAGTGTATGTGATTTTTGTCAATTTGTTCTTGATGTTCTTGATTTCTGATTGTATCAACTATTGGTGTGATATGAATGATTTGTCTAATCAAATACATGATTTTTTTGATCTCATGATAGGTGAGGTTTGATGTTTTGTTCTGATGATAATTATCCTCATGATAGGTGAGGAATAATTAGAATTGATGTACCTCATCATAAGTGAGGTTGATTTGATGTGTTGATGATGACCTCATGATAGGTGAGATTGATTTGATGCATTGATGATGACCTCATGATAGGTGAGGTTGATTTGATGTGTGCTCATGAGATTTGATTAGAATTCTCGCTAAGAGATGACTTGATTTGATATGGTATCTTGATGTTATTTGATGATTGACATGAATTTATTAACCTTGATTTTTGCTGTGATAATAGGAGCGATTAGGGAACCTCCAGATTCGAGAGTGTTTCCCTTGGACATTTGATCTCATTCCTAGGTTGGTACAACTTGAGACAACCATCATCACACATTGTGGATTGTCTCCTCTTCTTTACATACCCCATATTAGGATTAATCGGGGTTTGTTGACAGCTCTAGCTGAGAGGTGGCATAGTGAGCACAACACCTTTCACCTTCCTACTGGAGAGATGACAGTCACCCCAGAGGATGTTTGGCAGATCCTTCAGCTTCTGATTGTTGGAGATGTTGCCGTATATGATTCGAGAGAGCAAGGTGGGACTGATGCTCTTCGTAGAGTGTTTTAGGATGATCGTATTGCAGGAGAATGGATTCCATGGCATGATATGGTTGATGCATATGCCACTTTTTTGACAGTACTTGTTGGTTTCATTGGTGGATTCCTTAGTCCTGATCACAAGTGTAAGGGATTTTTAGTTGGTTGGGGCTAAATTCTGGAGAGCATGGTTGTTCATGGTACCTGATTCACTTGGGGCATGTGTTTGCTTACTGCGGTATGTGCGGGATCATGATGGGCCAAAGTTGCAAATAAGATGGGTATGTGTAGGGGATGTCTGGTGATGACGTTTTTTACCCAAAGGTGATGAAATGAAAAGGGTTTTAAAGGAAGTTATTAAGTTTCCATCAATATAAATTATTCTCTATAGTTTATGTGAGTATTATTCATTTTTCTATTTGAATGCGACTAAACTCTGATTGATGAGGTGATTGAAAAACATCTATAGCTTTCAAGCGGTATCACATTTTTTGAATTCAAACCATGCGTCACATTTTGTTCTTCACATACTATAGGAATAAAAAAAGAAAAATAAATTTCATGAAGTTTTTACCAAGTTAAAGTCATTAGACATATGAGTTTTTTATATTTTTTAAAAGTTGTAATAAAAAATCATAATTAATTATTTGCTTGGAAAAAAATTACAAAAATATGCATCACATCGGGACATGGAGTCCTCTAATTATATCTAAAATATTATAAAAAATGTGATCCATTTTTATTGTAGTTCTACGATTGAGAATTAGAGACAGAGACACACTTTTATTTTTCCCTAAAATTTGAAGTACTACTACATTGGAAATTTCAAATTTTCACCTTGAAATAGATTCTTTATTTTTTAAAATGAAGCTATTGGTTTAGAAACACAGAACAATTAAGCTACAAATTCTATTCTTACATATTTTTGAAATAATATAGATAACTTATTCAAAATTTTTTATGTCCAAGGATTTGGCTAACGATTTTTTGAATTTTTGCCTACGGAGCTTGTTTTCTATGATGATCACATACCCTAGTTATATCATGATTTACATTCAGTTGTGTATCTTAGTGGTTAGAGTTTATTAGTCGGTGTTACTTTGCTTCAGATATGGGTGTGGGAGCACATAGCTGTCACACATCCAGTTCCAGTTGGACAAAGGCCACCTAGAAGACCTTATGTATTCTGATATTCTAGCAGGTTTATCTAGTCTAAACTAGGTAAGTTAGAGTATTGGAGGAGAGTTATTGATGATATAGATTCTATGACATGGTGTCCCTACCTAGATTGTGATCATTGGGATGATGATGATGTTCAACTACCATTTCTTTGTCAGTCGATGATCCTAATTGGTCATGCTCATTGGGTTTTAGAGAGATTCTTGATCAGACGTGTCTACAAACAGTATGGGATGGTACAGGGTATGCCCCAGGGTGTCATTCACTATGCTCATCAGTAGTTGGATACAACAGATTGGGGGCCTTGTTTGTCATATGCTGCAGTAGTTTAGTAGTTTTAGGCTTTACAACCCTTTGTGTGGGACATTCAGCCAAATATTGTCAAGGATCCTCTTACAATAGATTATGTTGAGTATTGTGCTTTGCATCCATTTCCACATTTGACTATTCCAGATGAGCTTGCCTCATTATGTGTTGAGGAGGATGTTCCTGTCACTCGTGGTCATAGACAGAGGAGAGAGGATGTTGATGTGGTTGGTGAGGCAACGATTGAGCCTAAGGTTGATGTTGGGGTAGAGGAGGATGTTGGTGGTGAGAGTAGTGGAGATGAGAGCAGTGGAGATGATAGCAACGGAGATGAGAGATTTGATAGTGGAGAGGCTGCAGTTTGTTCGGGCCCTGCCTTAGATTTTTGTGGTGAGACTATGCCTTGTAAGAGGCAGGCTATGGGAGATGTTTCAGTGCAGATGTGGATGGTAGATCTTTAGGTGTAGTTAGAGATTGTTTAGGAGTAGCTTCTTGAGACACGGGGTTTATTAGAGCAGAAACAGGCTCAAATATAGGTACAGGCTGAGTTGCATACATAGACTCTTTCAGCTATGCAGGCTCAGTTAGTCACAACTCAGTCGTAGATTGTGGCATTGATAGCTGAGAGGGATGCGGCAAGATAGATAGTCAGGACAGCTTAGGCTCAGGTTACTTTATTGATAGCCAAGAGAGATGTGGCCAGGTAGAAAACCGGGACAACTCAAGCTCATGTTACCTCATTGACAGCAGAGAGAGATGCGGCCAGGTTTGCAGCAAAGGGTACTCAGGCTTTGGCTAATAGATTACAAAGACTAGCAGATGGTACCTCCTTGGAAGATTACATGCGAGAGGTTGCTCGCATTGGTGAGGAGATTGAGTTTTATAGAGCAAGGTATTATGATGCAGTTCCTTCTAAGCAGAGAGCGAGCTATGCGAGGTCCCGTTCTGGTAGGTCATGATCCATGACTATCAGTGCAAGTGTTACACAACCATTACCCAGAGATCCCCAGGATCTTGGTTCCTCTAGTGGTAGGGGTCCTGATCCTACTATGCCTATACCATCTGAAGTGAGTAGCACATGATTTTGTCCATGATGTACCTTGATTGTTCTGATGTATAGCCATTATTGATGTTTTATCTCTCTTCCTTTTAGACATCATTGTATACTTGACATTGTGATTTTGATATATATGAGATGTAGTAGATTCTATGGTCCATGATGTGTTTTATTTGATTTTCCAATGGATGCATTTTGTTTTGATGTTTATATGCTATGTGATGGTTTTATTGTCATGATGGTATGCTTTGATATGATGGTGTTCTATCTATGATGCAACTAATGGTAATGTATGGATGCATCGTATATGTATACATGATTTATGATGTACATGGATTTATGATTATGGATTGATGTGTAGAGATGATATACTATATGTGATGTAAATGTAACTATATGGATGAAAATGTGGAATGATACATGTAATAAATTGATGGAATTTATTATCAAATGGATGGATTATATGTGAGTATGTGATACAACAAATGGATGAATGTGATGATGGTGATGTATTTTAAGTATAATTGAATGATATAGATATATGTATGTTGAAATGATTGAATGATGAAATGATGATTCAAATGTTTTGAATATATGCAAATGATTATGATGATGCAACCTATATGATTATGATGTTTTTTTGTAATTGTCAAGTATACTCAGTCCTGTGTGAAAAAAGATAATTTATTTAAGGAATGATTCACCAATTTATTTTGTAACAAATACTTTGCAGATATGTCACTATTATGGATATAGTCTACTTTTATTATGCAAATCTATATGTTGGTATAGGCATTTTAACAATACTTTTATGCTTTTGTATCATCATTGAGCTTTAAAATGTTGAAAGTGAGTACAAGCATCAATGGTATAATATAAACCGATGATGACCTGAGTACTACTTTCATGATTTTTGATATTGCAAGCTAACACAAGCATTGAGGTATAATTAAACCGAGATGACCTAAGCATTTCTTGCGTAAAACAAACAAGAATAAACCAATTTCCTATGTGAATTGGAATCTCATCCATGATACTTTTGTAGAGCATCTCCCACAACGATTCACACAGTAATTATGATTAATTCACAGACAGTAGACAAAGAAAAATACAATTTCTTCTTCCTAGCTTCTCTAGTTCAATACATCATTGAGTTGCTCCAAAGAAATGATAACATTGATCAAAAGTACAACAAATCTTCCATTTGCTTATAGTATTCAATCATTTATTTAGATTAGATCATCCATCTTGATTTTGCGATGTTTTCTTGTGTTTTTCGAGATTTTGGATCAAACTAACCTAAAGACCTATCCTAGGGGCCTTGGGGGCTAATCAAAGATTAGCCTTTCCTACGTTATAGACGCAGAGACCACGTAGTTCGACTGACACAAACACATGTTTTTGAATTTTTGAGACTGACTTTTATACCTATTTTTTGGATTTTCTGTTGTAAACTGGATGTTTGATGCATTTTCGATGATGATTGATATTCCATGTTGGGTTGTGTTTTGATCAATCTTTCTGTTGTTTTTGTCCATTTTGTGAAGCTCAAAATTTATGTTGCCCCCAATGATTTTCAGATGTTGCCCCCAACCCAGGGTGAGATATGACCATGTGATAGGAAATGATAATGGATGTAAAAAAAAATGACGGAGGAATCAATGACCATGACATGTGTCCAAATAGATGGGAGAGCTAGTTTTAAATCACAAATAGCGCCTATTTCCAGGTTTTCACTATATTTTTTTATTGCACCTTTTCATTTTTTTCATTTTTTGTATTTTTTTCATTTTTTTTTTGTATTTCTTTTTCAAATTTTTCTTTTCTCTCTTTTTTTGTATTTTTCCATCTTTTTTTGTTTTTCGTCCTGATGTCTCTGTTTGCCAGGTTTTTCATCAAGGTAACCATTTCTAGAAACTAATTCATGCACTAATTGATTCAGGTGTAGAATTTTCTGAGATGGATGTTGTTGATAGGTTCATCAAACAGATCCCCTTCGGGTGTAGATAATTGATATGCTCCTGAGCCATACACTAATATGATAACGAAGGGACCTAACCAGTTAGGTTCAAATTTACCTTTCTTTTCTCTATCTTTCTGATTTTTAGGGTTTTCTTTTAGGACCAAGTCACCAACTCAAAAAATTCTAGGTTTTACCCTATGATTGTAACTCCTTGACATTCTTTGTTGGTAGGATTTCAAATGATTTACTGCTTGTTGATGGCGTTCATCTAGTAATTCTAGCTCCTGTAGCCTTGAAATTCTATAATCCTCATTTTCTATGAGACCTTTTAGTGATATAGGGAGTGATGGTATTTCTATCTCAATTGGTAGAATGGCCTCTGATCCATACACCAAGGCGTATGGTGTAGCTCCTGTTGGTTTTCTAATGATGGTTCTGTAGGCCCATAATGCAGGATTTAACTGAACATGCCAATCACATCCACCATCGTCTACCATCTTCTTTAGTATTTTCAGGATTGTCTTGTTTGAGGCTTTTGCTTGTCTGTTTCCCTATGGATAGTATGGTGTTGAAAAATGATGTTGAATATGGAATTGTTCACATAATTCCTGGACATCCTAATTTTTAAAAGGCCTTCCATTGTCTGAAATAATGGATTGAGGTACCCCATATTGACAGATGAGATAGTTGAGTATAAAAGATGAAATATGTTTTCCAGTGATAGTTGTCAAAGGAACTGCTTCTATCCATTTTGTAAAATAATCTGTTGTTGTGATGATGAACTTGTGGCCATTTAACGAAGAAGGATGTATTTTCCCCAATAGGTCTAGTCCCCATTGACAAAAGGGCCATGTGGATGTGAATGGTTGTAATTCTTGCGGCGGCACATGAATTAGATTACCATGAATCTGACATTTTTGACATCTTTTAACATATTGATATGCTTCCTTCTCCATATTCGACTAGTAATACCCTAAAAGGAGGAGTTTCTTAGCTAGGGTTAGCCCACTTGAATGAGTCCCACAAATACCTTCATGGACCTCTCATAAGGATGTTTCAGATTCATGATGCTCCAGACACAGGAGAAGAGTACCATCTAAACCTCGATGGTAAAGGATGTCAGCGATTAATGTGTGTCATGCTGATTGATGGATAAAGTTACGTTTTTGGTTTCTAGAGAGGTCAAGAGGAAGAATGTTATCTTTGAGGTAAGTATAGATTTCTCCATATTGTGAGGGTTGAATGTTGGGTATGTGGCATATGGTATGTGAATCAAGGTTATCGTATGCAGGACTAGATACTTGTTCAACAATAAACTCATATCGACCTTTCTTTTTTGATAATTGCAAAAGGGATGCAATTGTTGCCATGGCATCTGCAACTTTGTTTTCTGCCTGTGGTATTTGCTGTAACTTTATATCCATGAAGTATTTCTTTAGATCATCTATCATTTGCTTATAAGACATGAGCTTCTCATTTTTGTTTGATACTCGTTATTTACTTGATAAATGACAAGCTGTGAGTCCCCATATACTTGTATTTCTGTGATTTTCCATTCAATAGCTATTTTGATGCCAATAATTAATGCTTCATATTCAGCCATATTGTTTGTGCATGGAAACATTAACCTATAAGATCTGGGAATAGTGTGTCCTTGAGGTGTGACAAATACAATTCCTACCCCCGCTCCTTTCTGTGTATATGATCTGTCAAAGTACAATCTCCATTGTTGAGTTGTAATATTCATGATGTCAGCATCTGGAAATTCAATGTGCATTGGATGATGATCCTATAATGGAGCTTCAACTAGTTGATCTACTATTACCTATCCTTTGATGGCTCTCCTATCAACATATTGGATATCAAACTCACTCAATATCATGACCCATTTTGCAAGTCTTCCTGTTAGTGCAGCTTTACTGAGTAAGTATTTTAATGGGTCTATTTTTGCTATGAGCCTGACTGTATGAGTCAACATGTAGTGTCGCAATTGCTGAGTTGCAAATACCACTGCTAGACAAGCCTTTTCTATGAATGTATAGTTTATTTCATACCCATTGAGAGTCCTATTGATGTAGTAAACTGCTTGTTCTTTTCCTTTAGAATCCTCTTGTGCTAATAAAGCTCCTAAAGATATTTTAGTTGTTACAATATACAGTAATAGTGGTCTTTCTGCTATGGGTGGTATGAGTATTGGAGGTGTCACCAAATATTACTTTATCTGATCAAAATTTGTTTCACAGTTATGATACCATTTGAATGAAACAGTTTTATGAAGTATATGATTAAATGGGTGACTCTTATCTGCTAGCTGTGAGATAAATCTCCTGATGGATTGTAACTTGCCTTGTAGGGACCTTAATTGACTGATGTTTTTAGGTGGTGGCATCTCCATGATTGCCTTAACCTTAGCTGGATCCACTTCAATACCTTTTTCTGAAACTATATAACCAAGAAGTTTTGCTGAAGTCACCCCAAAGATACATTTCTTTGGGTTCAATCTTACATTGAATTTTTCTAGTCTAGTGAAGATCTTATCAAGTATTTCTAGATGTCCTTCCCTAGTGTGTGATTTTTCTAAGATGTCATCCACATAATCTTCCATGAAAGTATGCATCATATCATGAAAAATTGTGGTCATTGCTCGTTGATATGTTGCACCTGCATTTTTCAATCCAAAAGGCATGACATTCTAGCAGAATGTTCCCCAAGGGCAAGTGAATGTCATCTTTTCTTGATCCTCAGGTGCTATTTTGATTTGATTGTATCCTGAGAAGCCATCCATTATAGATAACATGGTATGTCCTGTTGTTAGATCAACAATTATGTCAATGCTGGGCAAAGGAAAATCATCCTTTGGGCATGCCTTATTTAAATCTCTAAAATCTGTGCATATTTTGATGCTATGATCAGGTTTGGATACTGGCACAATGTTTGAGATCCATTCTGCATAATCTATGGATCTGATAAAGCCTGCATCTAATATTTTTTTTAGTTCAACTTTAACCAAAAGGGCAATGTGGGGATGCATCTTTCTCAATTTTTGTTTGACTAGTTTGATTCCCTTTGGTAGTGATAAATGATGCATTAGAAGTTGTGGATCCAATCCTGGCATGTCAGAATAAGACCATGCAAAATTTATTTGTCATTTCTCAAAGAATCTAGTGAATGTCGGCTTCTCCTGTTCTGTCATGGATGCTGCTAGATGTAAGATCTTTGCTTCTTCAGATGTTCCTAGATTTATAAACTGTCTTGGCTCTACTAGTACTGATGATCTGTCATGGTAGTGTTCTCTTAGGAGAGCGTCAACCTTTTCATCCTGCCTTAGAGTTTTCATTGCTGGATAATGCTTCTTTATTTTTTCTTTCTTTTCAAAATTCAATGCTAACTTGTGAGGTTTTCATCATTAGATTTATTTTTCTATTAATATTTTTGCAACTCGGAAGATTTGATGACCCTCCTGATGTAAAGTATCGATATGAGTGTTATGGATAGTACTTGTATCATTTTTGTCATAACATAGATAATTTATGATGGTGTCATCGTTTGAAAAGACTGGTATAAGACTAGGTTTGATGGGTTCCCAGTCAATAAGTTTGGGGTGTATTAATGGTAACAAGTCATTAGATTGAACAAGGTCAACTGTTGTAAGTGTCATGACAGCTA
>VDFB02176551.1:0-20840 GCA_007258455.2 Sequoia sempervirens
GAAGATCACATCCAAAGCATAATTTTCACTAATGCCATTAAGGCCGCGTATCAAACACTATCAACCCCTCTTCTGACAGTAGGGAAGAACTCCACTCTAGGCTATAGATCTTCTAAGAAAGCATTAAAAAAAAAGGATGATCACCCATCCCCATTATGTATAAAGTTTGGTTAGATCAGACAATAGCATTGATTATTCGCGCTTTAAGCAGGCTGGCTCATATGATAAGAAAAGAGATTTCTTACACGCCTACCCAGGAAAGGAGCTCTAGAACAGGGTATTGGCATCCATCAAATCGTCAAGGACGTCTGTTCTATTGTCCTGCAAAATGAAAAGTAGAGTTTCTCAGATGGTATTTTTTTTGAGTGAGAAAGAAAACCTGAGGGGTAAGGTAGAGACGCCTTCATCCTCCTTATGCCCATCCACTGTCATCTCTCACATCGTGTTTAGAATTTATACTCTTTGTTCACACAATTTTTGCTCTGCATACTATTTGATGACACAGAGGTGGTTTACACATGCTTCTCCAACTCTCTTTAATGTTGGATCCCCAAGGCCCCAGGTATGTGCCTCCCGTGCCTACGATTTTTGTACATTTTCTATTTTGAATTGGTATTTTGAAATGCTTCTAGCAGTAGCACGTTGTAACTTCTTTTGAATTAGTTGTTATGAAATAGGGTTTACCTGAATGTTTTATGCATCAAATGGCTTGAGTTGTTTTTGATTGCAACTAAGATCTTTGGAACTTTGAATTGATCCTTGTTTGAAATAACAATTATTTTTGGGAAACATTTTTGCTTGCCATACCTAATTTTGGGAAACATTCTAGACATTCAAGGTTGAACTTGAAGCATTATGGTTTAATTTATACTGTTTAAAGAGGCGAGTCCCTTTTCTTTTCCACCCTTCTGTTATGTTATAGTGGTTCACTTAATGTTTTGGCTTTGGGTAGTCGAGTAGCTGCTTCCTTCTCTACTCGATACCCTCAAGGAATGTCTTCTAAGTAGCAAATTGACTGGGGGTATTGGAGTTTCTGTTCATAACATTCGTGCAACAAATAGCTTCATTAGGGGAACAAATGGCACATCAAATGGTATTGTTCCGATGCTGCGTGTGTTGTTTTAATGAATTAGCACCAGCTATGTAGACCGAGGGAGAGGCAAGAGAAAGGGTAATGCTTGTAGTTCTTTTTGACATGGTAGTGCTAATTTGTCAATTTATTCATTCTTCTTGGAGATGGCTAATATGAAACACATCCTATTATGTTCTATCAAGGTAACAAAGAGGCAGCTGATATGAAACATAACCTGTTATGTTTTGGTTTTTAAATTAAATTGAAAAGCTGCCCAATCTGATAACAATATTCTTGCAGGTGCCTTTGTTGTATACTTGGAGCCATGGCATGTTGATGTCTTTGACTTTCTTGATTTGAGAAAGAACCATGGGAAGGTAATTTTACTTTTGTTACGGGATTAAGTAATTGACAGTAATTAGGAAAAACTTAAAATTGTTGTTTGACATTTTAGGGTCTCACGAAATCAATTTGGGTCTTCTTACAGGAAGAGAGCAGAGCTATTGTTTTGTTCTATGCGCTTTGGGTTGTAGATCTCTTTATGAAGAGGGTCCAGGACAATGCTACCTGGTCATTGTTTTGTCCAAATGAATCTCCTGGACTAGCAAATTGTTGGGGTGAAGAGTTTGAAAATTGTACCTGACATATGAGTAGCAGGTAAAGCCTTTGTTTCCCTCTACTTAATTTATTTGTTTGGGTGAATCTATTCTTTGAATGCATTGTGGCTCAAAGATTGGATAATTGGATCAGGGAAAGGCAAAGAAGGTTGTGCAAGCCCACAAGCTATGGTTTCCAATTTTGGAAGCTCAGATAGAAATAGGAAACCCTTACCTTTTATTCAAGGTAAGTTAATAGTTTCTTGAGGAATTTAGCTAAATTTTAAATTGCATTTTCATTTTTTGTTTGAAGCACTAATCCTATTTTGGGCTTTAGGATCACTACAATAGAAAGAGAAATCAATAGAATCTTGGAACAATAAAGTCCTCAAACCTTTGCATTGAGATTTTTGAGTACACTAGCCCAACAGAAACTACAGTTTGTAATTTGGCATTGCTTGCTCTACCAAGGTTTGTAAGAGAAAAGGTGAGTTGAATGATAATAGCTTCTTCTCACTACATTGAATATTTCACAATGGGACTTCTAACTGATTTGGGACTATTTCTTGCAGGGGGTTCCAGCTGAATCTCATCCATCTAAGCTTGTTGGCAGCGGGGGTTCTTATAACCTTTACTTTGATTTTGATAAGCTAGGAGAGGTCAGTTTATGATTTCCATTTTGTAATGTATTAGTTTTTCTTTGTTATGATTGTGTTGAACTTGTCTCTGTGGTTTTGGTTAATGTATTTTTAATCTTTGCAACAATGTAATAGGTCACAGCCATAGTTACTGCGAACCTAAACAAAATCATTGATGTGAATTACTATCCTGTGGAAACTGCCAAACGATCTAACATGCGTCACAGGCCAATAGGCATTGGAGTTTAGGGTCTTGTTGATACATTATCTTGCTTGACATGCCATTTGATTCTCAAGAAGTGGGTGGTCAAACAACAATGAATTGGTTATTTCACGATTTTGGTTTCTCTTCATTGATATGCTAATTCAAACTCAATTTGGATGTTGTAGGCTCAAAAGTTGAACTCTAAGATCTTTGAGACACTCTATTATCATGCACTTAAGGCATCTACTGAGCTTGCTACTAGGGAGGGTCCATATGCAACTAATGCAGGAAATCCTGTGAGCAAGGTATGTTGGAATAAAACCAATTTTAATTTCTCATCCTATGTTAGCTTTGGAAAGGCTGTTTAATCTTGGTTATCTATTGTCTTAGTTAAGACCGTGGTCATTATTGTATGGGGGTGTTATAGGGTATACTTCAATGAGAGGTATTGTTTTATAATAATCTTATGAAATGTATACAAGGTTTTTCAATGAGATGAATTACATTGTATTTGTGCGATGCAATGCTACAGGGTTAATACTTCAACCAGATATGTGGGGAGTTAAACCTTCAGATAGATGGGATTGGGCTGCCTTCGGGGAAATGATTGCAAGGAATGGAGTGAGAAATTCTCTTCTACTTGCTCCTCTGCCAATAGCTTCAGCCAGTCAAATTCTTGGGAATAATGAATTCTTGGAGCCTTACACGTCCAATATCTATAGTAGGAGAGTATTAAGGTGAGTCCATTTTCCCTTTTAAGTATGGTACTTGTATTGTATTTCCAAAGGAGTTATTTAAGTGTAAGTTGTTTATTGAATTGGCAGTGGTGAGTTTGTAGTAGTGAATAAGCATCTTCTCCATGACTTAACTAATACTGGGATCTAGAATCTTGATTTAAAGAATAAGACCATTTATCACAGAGGCTTTGTTCAAAATGCTAGCGAGATCTCTGATGATCTCAAAGCTATTTACAGGTGAATCTCTTACTCATTTGCAAGGTCTTTTAGTTATGCTACTCTTTTGGGGTGTCTCTGAGGTGCTATATGTTGGGTTATAATTAAACAGGACTATCTAGGAAATCAAGCAGCATACAATTGTTAATATGGCAACTGATTGTGGTTGTTACATAGATCAGAGCCAAAGCCTGAATATTCACATGGATCAACCCAATTTTGGGAAGCTAACTTCACTGTATTTTTACACTTGGTCAAAGGTAAAACTCTCAAATTTGTGACATCTAATTTGAATAGAATCAAAATCAGGTGTATATATGGCTCATTACTATGGGTCACTTAAAAATCATTTATATCAATTTCCAATTATTTTGTCATATCTATGAATTGGGGCCAACCATATTTTATGTCAAAACCAAGACAGGGATGCCAATCTTATGATCTGCTAATCCAATCTATAACTTTCTTATAAGTTTTCCTATTTCTATGCCCCATGTATTTTTTTTTTGTCGAGTTTTATGGACCATTGGTTTAAGATTAAGGACTGGTTGCTACTAATATTTCACTGCATTTTACTTGTTCTGTATAGCTCGTGTGCTTGATACACAGGATGATGATTGCTCGTAATTTTTTATCTATTTATTAATAACTTAGAAGGCAATCAGGAGCAAATCAAGCAATAATAGAGATCTTGTTGAAAATACAAATTTTAGACAGCCAAAAGTTCAGCAAATGTAACATCTAGGCTAAGAATCATTACAAGGTAATATCTTAATTGACAAGCTGGTTCTGCTGTTGATCAGGGCCTAAAGACTGGAATATACTATTTACGGTCTAGGGTTGTTGCAGATGCAATCAGGTTTACAGTGGACACTACCACTTTGAAGGTTCTTATCATTTGAATTTCAAAATCCTATTTGTTATTGTGGGTGTTGGGTTTTTCGGTAGTATTGAGCAAAGGTTTTTTTTTGTATAGGAAAAGCCCAAGTCAACAGACAAAAATGTGGATACAAAAATTGCATAAATGGTATGCTCATTAGAGAACAAGGACGAATGCCTGGCTTGTGGGAGCCAAAGCACTAATGGAGTCCACTTCTATTGGGAATTTTTCAAGCAAACATGGCTTTCTTGAAGCAATTGGATGACATAGTGTGTAAATCCTATTGCAAAGGCTTGTGACATCAATGATAGGCGTGTTGTAAATTTAGTTTTATTTTGGCTAAAATTGTGATCTTCTTGATTGTATCTGAATCTTTTATTAGATCCATAATTAAGTCTAATAATATTGCCAAGCTGAAAATTGTTCCTCCAATATTTTTTTCCCTTGTAGCATTTTATTAGTTAGCATTATTATTTTTGTAAACTATTGTCTCAAATGAGTCAAATTATAAAATGTGGTTTTGTTTCTTGATAATCTCTGTTGGATGGTGTTGATCATTTTTACTTATTTTTTCTACAAGATTATAAATGGATTATAACTTGTAATTTGATAGATGATTTGTCACCATTCTCCATAATCTTTCAAATTTGAGCATTAGCTTTAGTTATAATCTTTCAAATTTAAGGGTTGCAACCATTATAGCATTAGTCACAATCTCTTGTTAAAAATATTAAATATTTTAAACTTTTGTAGAATGATCATAAAATCTCTTCTGTAGATAATTCAAGAGATGTGATATCATTACTATAACCTTATTTAAGGGTTGCAACCATTATACCATTAGTCACAATGAGTGATTTAGGGGTACATTTGTTTTATTGCATTGTTATTTATTTATTCATTTATTGAAATATTGCAAATAAAATTATACATAGAAGAGGGCAGACCTCGGGCTGTAAAAAAATAAAAGAAATTAATGTACTACAAATATAGTTCGTAACATTTCAAAAAAGGATTGAGCCAAGAACAACAGCCCACAGCTTTCGAACAGATCAAAAATTCTATTACAAAAGAGAAGATTTTAGCATACATTGCAACTATTTGGAACACAACATTTTCTTCATGAAGCTCTAGAATTTGAAATTTAATCTTATCTAAATGATTATTAATCTTTACATGTTTTTTTTAAACACTTGCAGTTGAGAGTAGAGAAAACAATTTTTAAATGATATATAAATAAAACATCTATTTTTTTTTTTTGTTTCTTGGTGAACATTACAATTTGAAATCATTGACAAGAATCTAATTTTCCATATATTAAGCATAATAATATGTCTCATAGAGATAATTAAAAATAATATTTTACTTAGTTTTGGCCCACAAATAGTTTTAAAAAGTATGTTTCAAATGTTCATTGTATTGACAAAATGCTCATTTAATAGGTTGAAACACCATATATCTCATTACCCACAAACAATTTGAAGTGTAAGACTTTTCAAGTCAAAATTTGAGCATTAGTTTTAGTTATAATCTTTTAAATTTGGGCACTCAATTTTCTCCATGTCTTTTCTTGGAACTTGAATTTGCATCTTTCATTCAATCTTGGATTTAAGGACAAAGTTGATAGGGGATTCAAATATATCTTTTTGTAAGGGAAAGCAAACAAATTGATACTTAGATAGTACCTCTAATCTTTGATAAATTTCAGTGGAGAGGAGTGTCAAATTTCATAACAAAGTCCATAAGAACCAATGATTTATAAAAAAGATAACCCCTTTGTTTGTTGCTTAAACAAAAATTATTGTCAATGTTTTGTCGGGTAGTCCAATCTAATGGATTAAAATCCCAAAAGTCCCCAAATTGTTGAATCCCTTTATTGAATAAATAATAAGCATACCTTGGAAAGGAGACACCAATGGATTGACCTTGATATTGTACCATTCTATTCCACAAAATAGATGAAGACCTAAAATTGAAATTGTGTTGCAAGGAAGAGTTTTTTTAGTTTAAGCATTTGCAAACATGTTGCCAATCCTTCCATATGGAAATGTAGAGGAAATGAAGCTTTAATATGAAAGAGCCAACAAAATTTTATCCAACTATTAACTAGGTTCAAAGCTCTTAAGATCATTCTCAAAGGATTTGTTGTGACACCATTTAGCATAGCATACCGATTTAAATAAAGTTCCATTTGTTCATATTCAAATCTTCTTGCATCCCATCATCAATTGACTTTTGCTATAAATAGTTAGTCTTAAGAAAAGTAATTTACATTTTTCTTGCGATTTTCCCCTGCCCTTCCATATACTGCCAGAGTATATCTTGCTATCGGCATAACCATTGCATCTCAGTTGAGGTGCAAGTGCTTTTATTGGTTCTCCCCTACAACCATCCATCATGGAGGTAGCTAACGTGGGGATGTGACAAAATGTGCCTAGAGTGAGTCCTAAATCAGAAGGATGACCCCACCATTATGAACTAATCTTGGGGAATGAAATAAGTTAGATCACAATGAATAATGTATGTATATGAGAAATAAATAAATAGACAGTGTGCATAGGAAAGGGGATAAGTAGTAGATGTATAGAAGCATGTATGATGATAATAGGTGGATAATATGATGAAATAGGTGGATAATATGGAATAGAGTGAGTCCTAAATCAGAAGGATGACAAAAGTCATGTCCATGGCATGTTGCATCCGCAAGGGCCCGTGCAATCTTGCAGTAGTAGTAGAGTCCGTACTATATGTCAAGTCAAAATAAATTTAATTTCTTCGTGGAAGGTGAATTTTTTTATTTTGTTTTTCTTCCAATATTTTCACTGCAAATATCTTGTGGCAGACCATCTCTTAAACCCCAATATTTTACTTTTTATGTAAATATATAATATATAATATACATATTATTGAAATTTATATTATATACAATATTTATTAATATATTAATATATTATATTATATAACAAGTGAATATGTTATATTATTTAAATTTATATTGTTATTTATAATATAATACTAGCATATATATATATATAGATATATATATATATAATATGTCCAAAGATATCCTATTTTTTAAATCAATATATTTTAATATATATATATTTTAATATCTTAAATAAATTATTTTGAACTTTATATATTTTATATTAAAATATTATAATATGATAGTATAATATTTGTAATATTATTTTTAAAAATAATATATATAATTTAATATTTAAATTTTAACATCAATAAATTTTAGGTCTATTTATAATATTATAGTAAAAAAATATAATATATCATTAATATTTAGTTAGGATTAGGGTTAGGGTTAAGGTTAAGAGATATAGTTAAGGTTAGGGTTAGGTCTAGAGATATAGTTAGGGTTAGGGTTAGAGTTAATATATAGATAAGGTTAGGGCGAGGGCTATTATTAGAATGAGAAACGGAGATTGCATTAAAATTAGGGTTAGGATTATCATTATAATGAGGGTTAGGGTTCACATCAATTTCTCTCGGTGCGACAACCTTTCATAGCTTACAAAGGAAGTTATGGCTCATAAAAGAAAAGGATTAAGGATAGACGATTTTCCTGAGCATCATTTTGAGTAAAATTCCTTTCAAGATCATTGAGGTAATGTTGCAATTATGTCCAGTTTTGGAAATTTTGATCCTTGGCAATTGCAGTTCACACACTCTTATTTCTCTCAATCTCTCCTCTAAAATCAAAGCAATGATAGCCCACTATTAGTGAGCCTTATAATAGAAGAAATATTTTATAGCGTGGAGATGGATTTCAATCAAAGGAATGATAGCAAATTGTCCACTATTAGTGAGCCTTATAATAGAAGAAATATTTTATAGCGTGGAGATGGATTTCTACTTGCCCGCATGTTCAAGTCTATGCACAAATATAAAACTTGAAGCATTTACAACTCTCAAATCACTGAGAAAAATTACCTTCTTGGACGGGTTTTTCTTTACGCGCGATGTAAAGATTCTAAGAGAATTTCCAGACTAGAAACAAATATGCGTAGACAAGGCTGAGTGGGCGACATGGTAAGTGTTTAACGGATTATTTTATTGCAAATATTGGAATTCTGATATTTCAAACTAAAGTGGGAGTGTTGAAAATTTTTAGCCAAGCCCTTTATAGTAGAGCACTATTGTCCATTTAGCTATTTTGCTTCTAATATTTGTAGGGCTGAAAATACTCCATTTGATAAGAATATTGGAATCACATGTCTGGTATTTTATTTTATTTATTTTTATTTAAAGTATTGATATTCTTGCTTTGGTCTTTTGATGGTGTAATACAAAGATCCTCGCATCAGTTCTATGAGGTGGCAAGGCTGGAGAATGTAAAGCTAGAGAATCTAAAGTGGGTTCATCTGAACATAACCTCAGTTGATTATGATGATGAAATCTCACCTCTACTTAACTATCTTTTTGGACTCGCTCCTGTTTTGAAAACTTTATTAGTTTCTCGGAAGAAAGGATTTGATGGCATTGACGCTCGACGATTTGCCAACCAATTGATTAATTTTCAGAAACCATCTAGAGAAATCAAAATTCTCATATCAGGGAATAAATTGAAGGAAGCGAGATGCCTCATGTGATGTTTAAAAAATAATCTTGACTGAGAAAGAATTGCGGTGAAAGAGAAACATAATTTCTCATATCAGGGAATAAATTGAAAGAAGCCTGAGAAAGAATTGCGGTGAAAGAGGGACAATTTCTCTTTATTTTGAAGATTGCATGATCAACTATTTCGCTGCGAAAGTTTCTTAGCTTTAGCTTTGTATGAGATTTTATTTTCTTTTGCTGCTGTAAGCTCTTTATATAAGAAATCATACAGTTGAATGATATTGCTCTGCTGTTCAATTCTTTTCAATATAGTGTTGGATCAGTTTTATAAATTGTATTCTTCATATTTAGCGTTTATATTTGCAATTTATTTTGGTTGATTTTGTAGTTGGAAGGATGGATATTATTATTACATATTGAAGGTGAGAAATTATGTGCATTTTCTGAACTGGATGACTGAAAATGAATTTGAATTTAATAAGTGCGGAGTAAATTATAATTCCTCAACACTTTCTCCACCCACCGTCCTTTTGTTTTAGAGGTTATTCAGTTTTTCACCCATCTTTGTATTCGAGTTAATCTTTTGCTGTTGTGAGTTGGAAAATTTAAAAATACTTTAAGTAAATTTTATTATAAAAATTTTAAAAATAATTTTATTTCAATTTTTTTCTATAGTTTTTATGGATGATGATATTTTTAAAAAATATATATATTATTTTTAAAAGTTTTAAAAATGAGATTTAGAAATATAATAAACATGTTTTTAGTTATAAAATTAAAGATTGATATTGTTAAAAAAATATTACATTTCTCATATAATAATTATCTTTATATAAATTAATAGTATTAAAATAAAGTCTCACAATATGGGATCCTTCTTTCCTCTCTAATCTCTCTCTTAAAAATATCAAGCACAAATTAATCCATTTCAAGGGCCCAAATTAGATTTACATCTAATGTTTGAAAGCACATAGGGTTTTGGTAAATCATGCCTCTTTTACATCCAATTAGGTGATTTAGTTACAAATCTGGGTCAATAAAAAACATAAATATTTCCCGTATAGGATTCAACTTTGTTGCCTTGTATGCACTCATTAGGGTACTGGAGATAGGTATGAGTTTGGCACTTACCAAATCCATAAGCTCACCAAAATACACAATTATCTTCTGCTTTTGTACTTGCAGTTGGAAAAACTACTTGTATAGATTCTCAATTGCAGACCTAGTGCTCCCATCAATGTCCTATGCCCAATCATAGGCACCATATGCATTATCAATTTGGGACCTTTATGCTCTTTGTGGAGCTAGGCCATTTCATACAAATTTAGAACATTTTTTCTTTCGCAACAGAATCTTGTACACCTTTGAGATTATTCTAAAATTTATTGTGTATGGTGGCACACTTCTCTGTTATGTCTAATAGTATCTTCTCATTTATCTTTTTGTCTATTTCTCTATTTTCTCCTTTAAACCACTAGAATACTCTTTTAAGTGAATCGAGAAAAAGCTTTAAATTCTCCATACTAGATAAATAATTGTCTATGCTCACACCTGGTATGCTTTCTTGCAACACTTTTATGACTTCATCAATAAGTTCTATGCTTTTCTGATGCGTATGTATAATTTCTTTCTGGGCTGAGGCATGGAACACATCACCTAATTGAAGCTTGTGCAATGGAGAAATTCTATCCATGTCAACCTCCCCTATTGCATTGGAAGTTATAATAATTCAATAGACACCACTGGCTGGAAGTGGAGTTGCATGCTCAAAAAATTCTTCAATGAATCTTTGGAGATACCGGAAGATGCTCCAAATATATTTTTTATCTGCATTATTTTTCTCCAAAGACTTTTCTTTATCGCCAACATTGATCGGTTCATCCTCATCCTTCTCTTCATTACTAGATTCATTCGAAAAAAATTCTTCATCACGCATAGGTTTATCAGTGATATCCAGAGGCATATTCATCTCTAGGCGGCCTCTATTTCTTCTTCAACAACATTTATTTCAGATTCCAGAGGAAGGAGTTGTGACCTATAAGTTCTTCCTCCTTTTGTGCCTTTGTAACATTCACTTATGCAGTGTTATTTTCTCACTGCTAGAGGAGAATAACTAGTAGTACTTTCTCTATAGTTTTCTCTTCACCTGTAATTCCTTCTGCAACATTTCTTCCACATCTAGAAGAGTTTCATCTTGTAAATATCCTCCTTCTATTCCATGCTCATGTTGATCATCTCCTTTTTGTGCTTGCTCTGCAACAATAAATTTTGGAGTTGGCATATCATCATGCACTTCATCTGCACTTGTCAAGAGTGAGACCTAATATCTGTGCCAAATCTGAAACCTTTTCCATAGTTTCATTTCATAGCCTCTCAAGATCACTCTAATCTCAGCTCATAAGGGTAGTTACCCTTTGCTTAGTTTATAACTCTTTATTATACATTTGAGCCAATGTGGCTTTGTTCTTATCCAAGAGGGGTGCACTAACCTTATCCAAAGAAAAACATCTCAATTTTTCTTCTTCATCAATGGATTCTTGTCTCCTTGCATACAATACATCCATCAAATCCACAAGCAAATTATTATAAATTATTTTCATATTAACATCAAAAGTAATAATTTATTTTACAATTGCTTCTTCTATATTAGCCTTATCTACATCATGTCAGTTACAATAGTATACAGAGCAGTGTAGTTTGCTTTAGCATTTTGTTCTCTACTATCCAATTGAATAAAGTATCTAATTTCATAGGGCTATGTTGTCTTATCGGATGAGAAGAATTACCCTTCTTTTTCTTTGCTTCTGGTGTTTTCTTCTCTTTTCTAGACCCAGATTCTTTCTCCATAATCTTAATCTTGTATCTTTTCTTTTCCTTTTCTAATTTTGCCTCACTATCAGTGTCCACTATGTCTACATTTTTCCTTTTTGCACTAGACTCTTTGTCAAATGTATTGGATCTCTTTTGGATCAATGATTTTGTATCCACTTTTTCCTCCTCTTCATCATCTACATTCACACTAAAAAAATGTCGCTTTTGGATTCTTCCTTCACTCTTCTCCTTGCAAGGCTTGTTTATTGTGTTATCGGAGTGGCCTTTTCTTTCTCAAGCATCTTCTAGACTTCTACTACCTTTTTGAATGTATCATCTCCTTGAATAATCAGTTGTAAATGAATTGGATTGAAAATGAAATCACTTATAAACCTTTCACCATAACCTAATTTTCAATAAATACTTAAATTAATAAAGCTGTCAAACCCTATCCACATTACACAATCACCTTCAAATGCTCTACAAACTTCTGCATCTTGATATTTTCCACCAATATATTCTCGAATAGGTCAAGAATATTGAAACACACCTCATATCCACATGTTGAAGCCTTGGTGCCCCACCATTTCTTTGGTAGAGGATAAAGGCTTTTCCATTAATGATCCACTTGATCCAAAGCTCTCAACTTAGTTTTTAGAGGAAAAATCTACATTAGAAATTGATACAAACTCAACCTTAACCTCTGTCTCTTCCTTCTTTGGTTGTTTGATTGGTGGTCTTTTGACATCATTCTTATGATCCAAAATGTTCTTACCATTTATCTTCTTGTCTTCTGTCTTATTTCATTCATTGTTCTTATGTTCTTCTTTTCAACTTTCACCTTTTTCAAACCCTAATCCTTCTTTATTTTGGAAATATTTCTGATTTGCAATCATCTCATCAAGAATGATGAAGCTTTTCTTGAATTTATCATCATAACTCTTTGATTTTTTCAGATCTAATCTAAAACCCACAACCTCTTTTTCAAGCTTTGAGAATTCTTCATATTTTCTTTTCACTTTTGTATTCAGACATTCTTCAACTCTTTTTCCTTCAACTTGTAATTTTAGACTAGTAATTTTTTCATTTTCTTTCTTCAACTACTCACTGACCTCCTTATGCCTTTCTCTGAATTTATTGATCTGATCTCTCAAATTTATGATGCATTCATCCACTGCCTTGACATTTTCTTTTAGATCTCTATTTTTACTTTCAACCTTTTCAAATCTTCAAGAGATTTTCTAAGTTCTCCATTCATGTCAACCATTCAATATTTTTTTGTAAATCCAACTGTGGGGAACTCTTCTTGAGGAGTAGGAAAAATTCTAACAACCATTTCTTCAACCTCCAAGATATTCCCTGAGTGGTTAATCTTCTTCCAAGGAACCAAGCACTGATAATAATTGTCGAACACCCAAAATAATAAGACGGGGGGTGAATTAGTATTCTCTTAAACTACTTAAACATTTCAACATTCATCCCACATAGCATAGTTAATTTATAGTAGGAATGGAAAGAAATAAATCAACCATCAACATTATAACACATGAACATAATATTTTAATGTGAAAAAATCAAAATGGGAAAAAACCATGGTGATGATTAGCTCACAATATATAAATGATTAAAGATATTACAAAAAAATTCACTGTAGATGGACTCACTATCTTAGTGGACTCACTACCCATAGAAATAATAAAAGATATAAGAGATTGGTGGCACACAATGAAGATTTGAACTATTACAATTGCATCTACACTATGCTTGAATTATAGTTCCATTGAAGCTCAATACACAGACTTTACACACTTCATACTAATTTGCACTAACAATCTCCTTTGATTTGTGTTTGCATCACATTCACATAATTCACATAAAATGTACAAGCACATACAAAATTAATTACATTGGCCTAATTAGATGTATCGTTCAAAATATAACTTGTCAACTCAACACATACATCTCCCACCTTAGTTCAATCTTGTAATGCATAATATAGGTTGGGGTGGAGCTATATTAGCATCCTTATAATGGATCAATACTTATTCAAACTCCACAATACCCAAAACTAATTAGGTCAGTACCGATAGTGACCTAACATCAAAATTCACGAACTATTCAACCACAAACAGACACACGAAGGTCAAAAATTCATACCACTTGGGATATCCACACAAATGAAACCTTCCAACACTACTATGTAAATCTACAATACTATATACCAATTTGTAGTTAGGTATAGATTCACAAAAACATATATATTTTACTAGTAACTATAGTCACTACAAATTGAAATTTCTATCATCCATAAATTTTTAATCACAGACCAAAATAATGCAAAAATATAGATTTCAACTTCTTTAACATCTAAAAAAATTGCATTAATACCACGAAGAAAGATTATTTTAGGAAGACCAATGCAGACCAAAATATTGGATGTCCTATACACTAAAAAACTATTTTTACACCTAGACAAATTTCCACTTCAACTATCCGCACCGGATCAAGTCTTCTTGAAACTAAACACCTAATTACCATCTTCATGCATGCTCAAGCTATACAAAATGGTCTACACAATGATCTTCATAACGAGCTTTAACGTTGACATCAATGAAAACATTGTATCTACAAACTGTACAACTTATCTCATACCTCATGCTCATGTTACTTAGAGGCATCTCAATCAAAACCTTCTTAGACTTCCAACACAATAGAATTTGATGGATAACTTTAACATGATTAATATTAGGAACCTCTATAATATTTTATCGATCTATAATTCCAGTAGTCTACTAAGGGGATTTCAATTTAGTAGTAGAAGTATTCCATTGACTTACATTATTAATTTATTATGAATAATTATAATCCTACTCATACAATATTTGAGTTTGGTGCCAATTTAACTAGCCAATTTAACTATCACTTATACCACACCCAGTATTGATGTTATTTTATATACATATTTAGTTGGTAGTCTTTTGTATTTGACCCACACTCATCCTAATATCAAAGAAATTGTTGGGCGTATCTCCTGATTTTCACATGAACCTCATGAGAGTCATTGGAATGAAATCAAGTACACCTTGAGGTACATTTAAATAAACACACATTTTAACATTAAAGACATAGAAATAACTTCTAAAATAGTATATTTCACTAACTTGAATTGGAAAAATGATGTTGAATCATTGAATTTTGCTTTCGGGTTTTTTTCTAACATTAGTTTTTGTCCAATTGCATGGTATTGTATGAAGCAATATACTATTCCATTATAATCCACTAAGCCTAAGTATTAAGGAACAATACTTTCTAGCCAAGGGGCTCCACAAATTCAACAAACTATTATAGATTTTAGTCTATTAATTAATAATCATACTATTATTTGATGTGATAACAAAAGTGTCATTAAAATTTATCACAACCCAATGAAGCATCAAAGAATGAAGAAAATTAATATACAAATACATTTTATTTTGTAGCTCATTAATTATGCCATTCTCTCCTTATGGAAATTTTCAACTTAAAAATAGGTTGCAAACATATTTACTAAACCCTTTAGTATCAACTTTCTATCTTGAGATGAGATATAAATGGTTAGGGTAAATGAAGTTATCCTTGGGGGGTCATCTTTAATCTCCTTTCCTTTTTTTTTCCCTCATTTTTAGAGAGGAATTTTTTCCATAAAATTTCTCCTATTGTCTATTTACAAGAAAAAATAATTTACATGAGTACTCTAGCAACAGAAATTGTGACCTTATCATTAATTCATTTAAACATTCCCTAAGCCCTAAATTTTCCTATCAACCCAAGAGAATGTGTTTAAACTACCCTAAAAAGTGTAAGGAGGCTAAGGTAGCAGAACAACTTCCTACACTAATCTTGAGAGGAGGATAATGTAAAACTTTACAAAGGATAATGTAAAAATTTACAAATCTTTTCAACAGTTACAAATACTTAAATAAAAATAAACATAAATATCATGCATACCACAACACAATGATTTATGTGGGGAAAACCATTTTAGGAGAAAAAATCCCACGCCAAAATTCACCCAATATATTATTCAGAACTCATGAAGATTACAATATACTTGTAGAGAAAGTTTCTCATAGGAGTATCGCCAACTAGAGATCTAGAGGCAACATGACCACTATCAAAATCTTAGTGTGAGAGGTAAAATCTACATAAATCCATGATTGACAAATATGGAGAAATCAGTTAATATTGAATAAATGAGATAATCACTCTCCCTATGAAATTGTTGAGCAAATATAAAGGGAACAATAATATCACCAAACTAACATGAAATTATAAATGAAATATGCATGAAATCTATCCCTAAATTACTTAGACATCATCTCATAAGGGAATTGGTGCTATTTTGATATGGAAAATAGCCCTTTCCCAATTCTTGCTAAGATAAGCTAAATGATAAAATGCTTTGAAGATGGAGTAAGATGGGAAAAGATAAGCTAAATGATAAAATGCTTTGAAGATGGAGTAAGATGGGCAAAATCAGTTCTCAAATTGAGAGAGTGACTTTGCATAGGATTTGTGGATCAAGTTGTGGAGATGAAATGCTAAGATTATGGAGGATTTGTTGAAGGATGAAGCCTCTATTTAAAGATTCTTAAGTTTAATGAATGCTTATGAGAGAGAAATGTGGGATAAATATTGGACCAATGAGATGAGGACATTTTTCATCTTGTCATAGGTTGAGGAATGTGCAAGTTTTGGCCAATGTGCCCAAGAGAGGGAGATTCAAATTTGAATTTGTGAATTAAATTCTGACTTTGACCTTTGCAAAGGGGCATGTAAGAGACATGTAAGACCTATTAAATTCCTTGTTGGATGTACTTTTCAACTTGTTTTTGAATTCAAACATGAGGGAATATTCCTCAAAGATTCCATGTTGATGGAAAATGCTGATTTTATAAATGAATTAAAATGATTTATTGGTGCAAGTGGGAAAAGCTAGAGGATGTGATGGGTTGTTAGGTTAGGTTAATCAAGATTAGATTATCTTAGGTGATGATTAGTTGATTCTGACCCCTTTGACTTGAATATTTAATTTATTTAAATCAAAAGGGATGGAAAATGCATTTGGGATTTAATTAAATAAATGTTTGATTTATTTAATTAAAGGGGTGATGCAAGATAAAGGTGTATTAATTTGCATGAGATGAGATTAGAAGATGGTTTATAAAAGATGAAATGTTATGGTTTGATTAAAATTGATTTATTTAATCATAAATTGATTTATTTAATCAAATGAGGTAATGATCAAATAAAGTTAATTTATTTAATTTAAATGGATGATGAACCTGATTTACCATGAGTGGATGGATGTGAATTTGGTTTACTTGATAAATGGACCTAATTGAATGCATAATTCTAATTTTTCATGTCTGCATTTTTCCCCTCTTTGAAGCAATGTACTTGCTGCGTTGGTTCAAAGAATAATCTTGTTGCGATCAAGATTCAATTTTTTATTTTATTTTTTCGGATGCCCCAGTGGAAAGAAGTACACTAGTACACATAGAAGACACCACAATACAAAATCATAATAAAAGTCCTCAATAAATAGGGTTACCTTCTAGGGTAAGTCAAGCAAAAAAAATATCTATTATCATATCGATGATAGGTAATGTTGAACGGTCTAGATTTACAATAATAATATATATATAATTTGACTTTTGGGGGTGTTGCGATCGAGCCCCTACCGGGGCGTGCAACCCTCAAACCCCCACTGGGGGGATGATCCCCTCAGACACCTTGCGAAGGGAACCCCATCCCTTAGTGCCCTGCTGTGCTTCTCTATCAATAATACCTTAAGTAATTGCAAGGTTGACACATTTTCCCAAAAAATCCCCCACTTATCGAACACCTTGCAAGAGAAACGTGAGGGAATATAAACATAATCTCTTAATTCTAGGGGTTGAAAGGCCAATAGACTCTAAACACCATCTAAAATTCTCGGTGCTCATAAGCTTAGTTAAAGAATTAGAAACATTCATCAAAGTCTCTGTCTTAATCAACTTCAACCTCCCATCTTCTACCATATCTCTAGTAAAATAATACTATACATATGAACAAAGGGGAAATAGGTGTATCCACCTTTTAGGAGATGGAACTAGGGTTAGGACTATTGGAAAATATGTCTCAATCTCATAGGCTGAAATCTCTAAGAAAGCATGGTCACTGTGACATTCAAGTTGTCTAGCCGACTGGCAGTTTAAACTTTTGTATTGCTCATGTTGCTAAGACAATACTTATGTCTTGCTGAATGGAACTATCGCTATGACATGGAGAATCGTGGAGATCTCTTACTGACTAGGAGATGTCTGGTCGATAGTTGGTGTCTATTGAATGTTGGGGAGACTCATGGCGACTGATGCTTTTGGAGAGACCTAGCCGAAAGGTTTATGTTTCTATATGAGGTCTTACCGATATGAATGCCTTGCCGATTGTATGGTCTTCGGATTTGATATGACTCTTCGTGAAAGATAGTTCGGGATAACAAAAGGATTTGGTAGGAAGTCTTCACAACCAGGAGAAGTCTCACCAATAAGTAGGTTTGGGGAGACTTGAACTCTCGGGAAGAAGTCTCGGCGATGATAGGAAGTCTTGCCAATATCGACAAGACCTTCGGTCTATCTGGCCAATAAAGAAATCGGTAAGACTTGTTCCTATTGGCATGAGGTCTTGGTGACTGGGGAATGTCTCATTGACAGTGTTAGGGGTCATCGATGTAAGGTAAGGCTTCGCTATGAAGTCTTAGCGACGGGCGTTTGTCTCACCGATAGTGTGGGATGTGCTTGTCATGACTCCTGGCGAAAGGTGGGCTCGAGGTAACTTGGACACTTCGGTGTGAGGTCTTAGTGAAGGTCAAATGTCTTGCCAACTCGGTAAGACATGAGCGCTCGGTAAAAGACAAAAGTCTTGCTGACTATTATTTGGCGCTCGGTGTGACTTGGGACCTCGGTGTGATGTCTCGGTGAAAGCGATAAGTCTCGCTGACTGGTGTATGCACTTGGTATAACATGAAGCTCGGTGTGAGGTCTCGGTGAAATCTTGAGGTCGGTATGACTTTTGCTGACAGATGGATGCTAATAGAAATATAGTGGGTTTCAGTATGACTTGTGAGCTCGGTGGAACCTCTTGCCAATGGAGGTGACTCTTGGCGACAACGTGTAAATGGGTCTTGTGGCATCGGGGAGACACTTATTGTGTCTCACCGACATGTGACACAAGTTGATCATTGTTGATCGAGTGAAGACTGTCTGACGTGGTGTGATGTGGAGCAACCCAAGAAGGCAGAACGTGAATCGTTGCAACCATTTCTCTGTGGAAGGAAAAATCTACACCAAAGTGGAAACATCTTCGTGATGATGATGATGCTGGGTTGGAGATTGCTTTCTAACTGTTGAGAACAAATGCATATGTATGAATTGGACGTTATGTGAAGAGTGAGAAGGAAGCTGATAAGCCAGAGAGAGCAAAAAAGAAAGGACTGAGTGGCTGGCTGAAAGGATGAGGCCATGAGGATGTAATCTCTTTTGATCGTGGATCATGATAGATCTCTCTTGTGTTGATCTACACTATATACTGTGAGGGTATTGTAATAGTGAGAAGGTTGTATAGTCTAATGGGTTGATCTATTGTTACTAGTTGTATCCAGATGGACAAGATGAATCTCTGAAGAGGCTATGAGCCCAAATTTGTATTGTAACTGTTATGTTGCTGAATAATACAATGGCTTGATCTTTGGATTGTGGGGTTTTTTATCCGAGAGGATTTTCCCCACATAAATCTTTGTGTTCTAATTTCTGTCTTATCTTTCATCTGTGTTGATTCTGTTTCAAGAATCTGTCATTGCTTGCTGTTGAATTTTACATGTGTTTCTCTTAGATAGATCAATGGTGGAAATGAACAATGTTTGTTCTGCATTTGGACATAGTTGTACATGTCTTTGTGCTACTAATCGAATTGAAAGATACCGAAGACACTACTGTTTGGAGTTTTTCACTAGATGCCCTCCATTCAATTTTCCTTACAAGCGGTATCAGAGCCTTCTTTTGGTTGTTGGTTCTGGATATTTTTCCTATGAATATTTCTTAGCTTGTCAGGTTGAAAGAAATCTGGAGGAATGGACTGATGTATTGATCCTTTGATGAGTGGAAGCCTTCTGGTATTCTAAGACAACATGCAACTTGAAGGATGGTCAAGTTGGAAAATTGAGTTGATCATGTTGTGATCTGTGTTTCCTTATTGGTAGAGGTTTAACTTTGGAGTATGAGGTGGGTTTCTATGCTTCATGGCTGTGTAGCAGTAAAGCTTTCATATTGGTGTCTGTGTGACAGGCTCCTAGATGATATGAAGAAGCCTAGGTTGTTTCTTAGCCATGGAAGAAGGGTGCTTATACTAGTTGGTGGCTCCTGGTGTTGGAAGGCACTGTTTCCTGTTAACCTCGGATGCTTGAAGGCTAAGGAGTTAATCATCAGATGATTTGCAAGCTTCTGAAATAGTCTTTTCTTTTTTTTCTCGGATGCATGTACATGTTGGTGATTTAGATTTGGCCTGAAAGGGGCCTGGATTTCTTGAACTGCTGTTTTCTTTTGAAGGATGTTTTTGTACTTGCATGGCTCTATGGTTTTGTAGGTTTTACATGGTTAAGCAAAACTTGTGATCATGTGGAGTTGTTGTTAACCTATTTTCTAGACACTGTCCTTTTGGCGTGTTGTTGGATGAGATAGTTGCATGTCTACTTGCATGCTTGGTGCATGGTTTTGAGGAGGTATGGCTCTTTCTCTGCATGGGAGTGTTGGTAAGTGTTTTGTCACTCAGTATTCTCTTGGTAATGCTTGTGGGTTCCTTGATTATGGTGCTCGTTGTGGACATGATTAGCAAATCAGATTTGGCATAATCTGGTGTTTGAGTCATGTTGTCTACGTGGCTATTCTCTTTGATATCTCATTGTTGTTGTTTCCAATGTGATGATGGGTTTGCATGTTTGATCATTGTGATCTATGAGTTATGCAGTTGATGGATTAGCTACCCATTGGCTGTAGTGAGATAACTTGGATGTGGACTGTCTTTATCCATGAGGATTG
>VDFB02176552.1:0-12560 GCA_007258455.2 Sequoia sempervirens
TATTAAAAGATGAATATTTCATTAAAACCCTATTTTCAAGGGAATCGCACTTTTCAGTGTATTTGAGGGTTTGCCTTGGGAATTGAGCCGATTATGAGATTATTGAGTTTGATATTGATCAATTTTTGGTCTGAGCCTGAGACTTAGGGTTTCACGTTCGATTCCTTGGAGAACGAGCCATCTCCAGCGGAAAGCAGTTCAGAGAGTGTGCAATATCACTCGATTTATTGCCTACAGAGGTTTTCTTATTCAGAGGAAACTACAGAGCTTTCAGTGATTGTTATTTGTCAGAGATTCTTTAGTTATTGCATCCAGTTATCATCTGTTACCTTGGGCGCACCATTTACAGAGGTTTATACATTGAAATTTGTGAAGGCCGTACAAATTGATTGCTGGTCTGACAGGCCGTACTTGCACAGCAGGCCGTACTTCTCTTCTTAACACGTGTTTTCATCCTTCTGGGTGAAACGCCTATTACACTGGTTCCAGAATACCTTCCTTGGAGGCGCCAACTTACTGGGAGTCTTCAGAGATCATCATTTCGCAGGAGAGGAGCATTCTTTCATTGGGCCGTACAAATCTGTACTTCTGTACCAGCAAAATACCAGGTTTTTGAATCTTGAAAATTCTTCATTTTATACATTGTTTTCTTCTGGGTATCATTGTAATCACTTGAAAAGTTGAATAAAGGATACTGGCGTAGTTATTGTTGTATTTCCAGAGCTATTTGATTTTTAGAGAATTTATTTCCATTTATTAGCAAAATCGTACCTTTCTATCATTGCATCAAAAACACAAAAAAACTCAAAAACCTAAAAACGTCAGAAAAAACTTGAAATATCAGTCAGAGCAGTAACAGGGGGAAACCAGGGGTTTCTACATTTTTTGACAATGAGCACTCTCCACTAGTCAATGGCGAAGTTCATGAATATTGGAGCAGCAATGAAGGCAGCAAAGACAAGGGACAAGGTTCTGATTTTCAGTTGCAGCCTATCAGCAGTTCATCACCTTTGAATTCTCATGATTGGGACAAACAATTCAAGGTGTCCATTGACAAGGAAGTGCAAGCTTTATCCTTGTTTGATCACACACATAGCTTGGTTGAGGAATTGTACTGGAAGACTCAGCTTGAAGAGAGACAAAGAGGAGTGAAAGATGAAGTTGCTCTTCCCAATCTGCAACTTATCAGAAACTCTTTGGTAACCTTGAAGTCCGACGACATGCACTTGGTTGAAGATCGTGATTATGCCATTGAAGTTGCAAAGAAGACCATTTGTGCTTATCAAGGTAGAGTGAGAAAGATTGATGAACTTTCTCTGGGGCTTGGATCAACAAGAGCTACGCTAGAAGAAACTCAAATGGCATTAATGGAAATAGAAAATCAGTTTGCTGATTTCAAAATTTTCACAAAGCAAGAGAATGCACCTAAAGCCGAAGAAATCAAGCAAGTTTTTTGTGAGCTTGATAGTCTTCGAGAAGAGTTTGACCTTGAAGGTTTCACGAGAAGGACTGAAGTTACAAGTGCAGATTTAGATCAGCAAGATGGATGGAATAACTTTTCAATTTTTGACAATCCTCTCTTTGAAGAAGGTGATGAAGGAGATTATGGCAATCCTCTCTATGTGATGGAAGATGAAACAAAGAATGAGACTGAGTATGGTTTCGAGTGCTTGGATGCTTTGATCTCACTCCATGTGGATGTGCCATGTTTGTTGATTAGTCATGAATGCATAAGTGGGTTTGAGGATGGAGGTTCTACATGGGAGGTGACGAAGCAAGGTAATTTCAACATCTATGACATCAAGGTGTTGATGAGACAAGTCTTGGTAGCTGTTGGTAACTTCATTATAGCAGCAACGAGTGAAGATTTCAGACCTACTACTCAGGGGAAATGGGAAAAAGGTGAACTAGACTTTGGTGGGTGCACTCTTGACAATCCATCCCTTGGGTGGAATGATGTTTGGAATCATATTGATCAGTTTTGGGAGCTGAATTTGAAGCCACTCTATGTTTCATACTCCCTTAATGTGGAAGCTTTCATGGTTAAGCTTCAAGGATTTACTACATGGGACATCAGTTTCGTGAGAAGGCACTTGGTTCTCACTAGCACTTGGGAATGTGTAGAGATTTCTTTTCAGTGTGTTGAAAATAACTTTCAGTTGGGTATCCATGCTGGGGATTCTCAACTTGGGTTGTTAAAATTTATTATTTATGGAAAAGACTTTTGGAGGGATAAGGATCAAATTTCTAGATTTGTTGATGTTGTTCCCTTCTTTTCCAGCTACTTGATGGTTTCGTTTGTTCATCAACAAATGGATTGGAGAGAAATTTTGAATATGGGTTGGAGAGATCAACGATCGGTAGTTCTTGGAAGTGACTTTCAGCTCAGACAAGGGCAGATTTTGAGACACGAGCTTGCTGGTTGGTGGCAGACCAGCCACCTTACTTACAGAGTTACTTTCATTCAGGAGAGTTGGTTCCTCACTCCTGATCAAAGAGGTGGTAGTTCTCTCATGGAGATGAATCTAGCGTGTTTTCCAACCACCTTGGAGGTGTCACTTTGCAGCTCGATGGTCATCTCACATGCTCACGCTTGGGATTTGGAGTGGTGTTGTTGTTTTCCCTTGGGTAGGACTCGAGAATCAGATTGCACTGCGCTGATCCTAGTCTTGATCAGCAGTAATTATTTGTTCCTGCACACTTTTCCTACCCTCCAAATTCATCTTATGATGGTTGATGATGTAAACTTTGACAGTTTACTCTCAGTATTGATTCATGACAGCAGTAGCTCACATGCTTTGGTTCACCATTCGGAGACTCATGGGGTTGGAACTATGATTGTTTTCTGTAGTCTTCATGGTTGTGCCAGTATAATTCAGATGAGGCATGGTAGCTTTATGCGGAGACATGAGTATGAGTTTGTGGAGCTCTTGCAAAGGAATGCTTCCCTCCTTGCAAGAAGATTTGTAGAGGTCACACTTGCAGGCATGGTCCCGTTTGTTCCCATGTGGAGGTATGAGGAGGAGTTCGATTTTGATTTGAATAGTCTATCTCTCCTATTGCTTAGAATGGTGATTGACAGTAGTATGGTTGATACTGTTATTTCGGGGGATCGTGGACATGAGATGTTGCATGATTTTGATTTCCTTCCTTTAAGATCTTTCGGTTTGAGAATCATAGATGGTAACACTTTGGAGTTACAAGGGGAGTCAGTGCAGCATTGGCATGATATTTTCATTGATGTGATAAGAGTGGTGCAACATCGGCATGGTGGGTTTTTCCTGAGACGCATTTGGGAACTAGGGATCATACTTGTTGCGTATGGATTAATCTTCAAATTACTGGAGTTGTGGTGGTATTGCTTGAGGACAAGCAATTTTGGGAAGGGCGGATTGTAATGTCCCCTTCTCAAACCTGATCTTTCTAGTGACCATTGGCCTTTTCCTTGGGAACCCGAAGGCTAGTCGGAAGATAAATTAGGGTTTCCTATTTTTGAGGAGGTCATTGCTCAAAGATGATGGATTCAATGGCGGATCCTTTCTGGGTTTTCAGAGAGCTTCGCAGTGGTGTGTTCATCTCGGCATTTTGAGCATTTTCCGGAATTTACTATTTTTAGCAGCTTTCCAGTTGAGTTCAGCTCGGTTGACTTCCTGCTTCAGTTTGGTCAGATGTTTTGCTCAGTATTGGCTTCAGGGCACATTCGGAAGGATAAGTTAAGTCATTTAATTAAAAAGTCACGTTTTAATTATTATATTTTAACGTTGACCCTTGGCCTAGAGTTAATGACTTAAGGTTGTTTTAAAAAGGTGATCTTTTGAGGGTGGCGCCTCATTAAGGAATATTTTAATTATTACTAAAGTCTGAGCAAGCTTTGTTGGGCGCATTTATTAAAGTATGATATTTATTTAAAATATCAAATCTAAAGCTTTGAAGGAAAAGTACGCCCATCCTTGAGGAGATTGGGTTTTTGACCTAAAAGCGGATTTTAGGGTTTTGAGAAGTCAACTGGAGAATTATAAAAAGGAGTCTTGGAGCATCATTTGGTATCTTTTATCTACAGGAATGTTATGCTGCCGGATTGGCTTTGGGATTGCTTCGAGGAATGAAGGCCTCCTAGCTTGGGCATTGCTTCTCGCTTGAAAGACAGCAACTAGTGGTGATTTAAGATAGATTTGTGAGTTTGCATTTAGTTTTGAGCATTGTTTCAGCTTGTGCATTATTAGATCTGTTTTGCATATTAGTGGGTTTCAGCATTTTGCATTTTAAGCTACAGCAGATCCGTGTTTTCATTTGTAAATCAGAAAACGAAAATAATCTCGTTCTGGGTATTGTGTCATTGCATCTTATTGGTAAGGGCGCCCCTTCATGAATATTTGCAGATTTTAATACGAAGCTTATGATTTTATAATGCAAATCCGTCATTCCTTGAAGGCCGAACTTTCTAGAGTGCATTGGGATTAGTGTCAGTAATTAATAACCATTTTTAGATGCCATTTCTTATTACTAAGTTAGGCGCCATCATTTTGAGGGTCTATTGCATCAGATTTGAGATCATTTGGGTGAGAAATGAGAGAGTTATGCGCATATGAGTAAATTCATAGGTTGCTGGTTTTATGACAAAAAGTGCAGATTTGTATGACAGTTTAAGAAAATCTGCATCTTCCTTATCTGGTTGGTGTTGAGATTTCATTGTATACTTTGCAGAAGCTTCCTTGTTGAATGCATCATTTGAAAGAGCATCTTAAGTCTTGATATTGCAGGCAATGACATCTTTGTAAGCTGGCAGTAGTACTGACCAGTTGTTCTTATTATTGCTCATCGTTATTGTAATACTTATTCTTCCTTCAGTTCTTGTTGTAATAGATAAATCTCCGCCCTATGGTAGCTACTCTCCCATTCTGGGTTAGCAAGCACATTCTGGGTGTTGAGTGTTTTCAGCTTTCAGCATTTCTCTTTCAAGCATTGTGATTGTAATCACTCCGTCATATGGTCGCCCCTCACTCCGCATTGGATTGGGTAGCACATACTTGACGTTGAGTTCCCTTTCAGTATTTAGAGTAGAAGATCCTCTGACCATATGCTCGCCATCATCGGTGCCATTCTTGGTTAGAGTTGCTTTTTGCATAAGCAGTTTGATTCAGATCCTCTGACCAATGCTCACACCTTGCCCACATCGGGATCCTGGTGTACATACTGGTTAGAGTTGCTTCAGTACGTTTTGGTTTATCATCTAACCTTAACGGGTGCTTGTAATTTGAAATTGTAAAAAATCGAAAAAATTTGGCTCGGAATATTTCATCACTCCAGCAGTTGATTCAAGTTTGGGCCTTTGCGGACACTTACAGAGTGATTTAGAGGTACTTACTATTTATAGTAAGTTAGGCAGGCAGGAGTTGCTATTTTTGGCAGGGCACCTGATTCAGTTGGTCAGCTCAGTATCGACCCGGTTTGATGATTTGTTGGGCAAAAAGGGATTATTAGAGCATTTAATAATAATTGAAGAGATTATTAATTTGACTTTATAATATAAAGTCATTTTAATGAAATATTAAAGTTATTATTAAAATGGCAAATTATAAAATATTTTTAATACTTTATAATGAAGGGAAAAATTTAATATTTAATGAGTTTAATACTCATTAAATAAGAGGACGCCATTTATTAAATATTGGCCTAAGTATTGCAAAAGGGCGAATTATTTATTATTAAATGTAATTGAGCTGATTTTTTAGAAGGGTCGACTTTTTGAGAGAGGTTATATATTTCCTCAAGGCAAATCGAACTCATTATGTTGATTATTCGAATTTGTTATTATTTCTCTTGAGAGCTTTGGGGTTTGAGAAACAAAGGTTTCTACAGATCATCAGGTTTTGAAGAACGTTCCCTCTTCAGAATCCGGCATACTGAGACTGTGCAATACCAGTTGAAGATTGTCAACAAGGTGACTTCATTCAGAGGTTACAGTTGTGCTTATTGAGATAAATTCAGAAAGGGTTTGAAGGAGATTATTTATTAGATACTTGAGGCGACTTTACTGAGATTCATTTCCAGTGGTTTGGCACACTTCCCAAGAAAGTACAGATTTCTTTCTTGCTGGTACAGGCCATAGTTTGGCTGCAGCAAAGGCCGTACTTCTTCTCCAAATCAAATTGCCTTGCTTTTTCACCTTCTGTCTTCTGCAAGTTGGACGCCTAGGGTTTCTGGAGCCATTGCATCAATTTCGAGGTGGGAGATTGCACATTTCCTTTCAGCCGTACCATCTCAGGCTCTCTTTCTGGCGCCTGCAAGCTTATTCAGGTTTTCAATAAATAGCTTGCCTTTTTGTCTGAATGTTTGAATATTACAGTTGTAATCATTTGGGAAGATTAATAAATCATCTAGCTTCAAGATCTAAGCTGTATTATGTAGTTTTTACGCATCTAGTATTTTATATTATTTTTCCAAGCATTTCTTTGCAAAATCGCAATTTGTCTTTTATTGCAAAAAACCACAAAAAAATCAAAATACAGAAAACAAACAAAAACTTGATATTATCAGCCAGTGGTCGGGTTGAGAGACACCTGGTCTCTTACACTGACCTCAAAATGCTGACTAGAGGCTCAAGGAATATCGTCAAACACTTTACAGACAATGTCTGATCTTGCTGATTAAGATTTTTGTTTGCCTTGTTATGAGTTTGTATGCTACAAATGATGTTTTTGAATGCTTCTAATGATGCAAGATTGATTAACAATGTAATAGAAATGATATGCTAACTATTTGTGACCTTTCACATACATGTAAGTGACTGAAATTAACTTGTACAGCTAGTTGACATATTGTCAAACACTTTCCATGCATCCTAAGATAGCCAATATGCACCTAAAGCAACTAGGCTTAAATACAAACACTTGGCATGCATCTATTCAATCCCATATGAAGGTACAGCAAAGACACTTGTCATGACATGCAAATCTCAATAGGCATTTAGACAAACATATGGCATGCCAACTCAGTTTCAATCCTTATTCAAACTGAAATACTGATATGTAATGGACTAATTACAAGTTCTGAGAAATCAGATTACAATGCTCAAATTATTGACTGATCCTCATTACATAGCCTATCCTAACATGACAGTGTGTTGGCGTAACAACTAACACCTCTGGAGTGCAAGTTGGTACGGACAGCTATGCACACTACGCAATGAGTGCTCTTCAAATTAGGAGGGGAAGCTCCCTCGTTGTGCTGACAAAAGTACTTGAAAAGGGAAATAAACTAAACTATACCCTGTCTTTTTGTCTTAGCTGTAAGAGGTACAAGGCTTTCACGAAAACTCTATATGTTGCAGCTAAGTATTTTTTGGTTTCGCAAGACTTAACTACAACACACAAAACTAAGTAACTTAACTATCCAACCCCCTCAAGAATTCAGAGCATGAGGAAACGGAGCGGGAATGATTATCTGACAATAAGCCGGGTACAGACTCACAACGTGAAGGCAAGGTGGCACAACTATCTTCTTGTCTGAATAGGCTTGTGGAAGCGTCAACACCACGATAAACTAATGCAATTCTCAGCGAAGGGTGGTGGCACAACTATCGACTCAATCACGAATAGTTTACGTATTCACACACATCACCACGATAACCAAATTACTGATTCACCAACTTGAAGGCAAGGTGGCATCTATCGACTCAATGCGAGCGAGGAGTTTATTGAACACAAAGCATGGGAATATGTAACTAAGGACAATAAATTGCATATTTGAGACAACATACGATATGATCAAACTAGCACTATATCTAACTAAAGCAAAATTCACCCATCTATGATGCATGAAACCCAAGTGGCATAACAATTCATCATATCAGTAAATACTCATGAACAAATACATAACTAGTAATATTACAGGCAAGGTAGGCGCAACATATATTTCTCTCATGCAAAAGTTATGTACAAATGAGCAAAGCTCTTATTTATAGACATCGAAAGGTGTAGGGAACCCTAAAATCACCTTGAGTCAACTACAGTCTTGCAATGCATGCAAGATTTATTGCTAAGCCCTAATAAAGTAAACTATACAGTTAACTGGAAAACTACCATCAGTTAACCGATACATTAATCTAAAAATGGACAATGTGCAAGCATGCACGTCCTTATTGAAAGCAAGTTAACTGGAACACTACCATCAGTTAACGTAAAACCCTAAATACAACTCCAAGTGAATAAAGATAATCCCAGAATAGACATGCATGAGATGAGACAGCGAGTTAACTTGAAAAGGTAACACCAAGTTTAACCCCTGTGTGTAATGTCTATCCTGAAAGGTGGGAACTGAAGTCTACTGGTCGTGATCTCGAGCAACCAATCCCTCAACGAGATTGTTAACTGCATCACTGAAGTCTACTGGTCGTGATCTCGAGCAACCAATCCCTCAACGAGATTGTTAACTGCATCACTGAAGTCTATTGGTCGTGATCTCGAGCAACCAATCCCTCAACAAGATTGTTAACTACATCACCATCTAAAGGTCATCACAATTCACTACTTGTCAACAACTTGAGCAATCTTGGCAATCTTTGCACACTCAAACTAGCATTTCACTGACTGGTAACTTTGGCAGCTTCGTAACTGAAGTGATGGCCATTATCTCTTCTGTAGCTTGATGTCTCTGACGCTTTTCTTTAATGAAAGAGTGTTTGCATGACGAAACTGCAAAGTTTGACCGTGAACACTCTGGTTGTGAGAAATGCAAACGAACTTGTTGCACATGCAGAATTCCAACGGTATCATCCCTCTAAACCGGCTTTGGAAGACAATCGGCCATACGAGGCATGCAACCATATGGATTTGAGTGACTACACCTGTCAACCCTCTGAATGCACTTGATACAAATTGGTGTCAGCTTTTTTGACGAAATCATGAATTAAGACCGATTTGGTTTTGAATTCAATTTGCGTGAATTGCACTATGAAAAACTCGTCTGTTGACTATGAACACGGCTATATTTTGACAACTTTTCTGGAAAGTTAAAAATAGCCTATCGAAGAGCAATTTTCACGAAAAATTCTGAGATATGGGTTTTGTCTAGAAAATGATTCTAAGACAACCCAAAATGTCAGATTTGCGAAAATTTGACTTCTACTCAACCATGCAAGGAATTTTCAGTTGAGAAAATTAGAGCCTCGCAAACAAATGCTCTAAAGTAAATTTTCCTAAAAAAATTTGGCACATGGGTTTTCTCGAGGAAGCTATTCCGAATCAACCCAGATGATTTGTTTTGTCAAAATCTGCCAATTCTTCAAACATGTGAAAGAATTTAAGACGAGAAATAGAAGAATTTAAGAAAGAAGAATGAGGTTTTGATGCTTTTCTCCTGTTAAAATCGCCACTTTGCCTTGAATTCTACTAATGAATCTGGACTTGTACCTGCAAAAGAATGTTTTTTTTTATGCCTTTGCCATTGATTGTTGATGAAAATTCGCCCAACTCTAGAAAGAATTCACCTCTGCTCAAGCTGGATGAATGAAATGATAGACGCCATGTTTGCACAAATAGAGCAAATTCGCACTATAAAAGCATGACTGCAAGATTTAAAACCTCGACTGCGGAAAGAATTATCTGATTGGACCCCCTTCAATTGAACTGTGACTAACTCGGAGTTCTGGATTAAAATAATAATAAAAATATTCATCTTGCCCTTACATGTGAATTTGAGTTTCATCATTAAAAAGGCGCCAATAATAAATTATTGAAGAAAATCGACATTTAATGCCTTAGCATGCAAAATAAATATTAAATATTATTTGTAATCAGTTAGCAAAAAAGCACAGCATCTGGATGCACTCAGCAAACTTCATTGATTCTGAAAAGTCTTTATTTGACCCTCCAGGTGTCCATTTGCTCAAGATACGACGTTTTTTATTAACTTCCTACTTTGTAGCTGACTACAAAGTTACAGTTGACCATATTCAACACTGATTTCCGAATGATTGAGCAAGGTTGTGACTGCACCGAGATATTCATCGCAAAGCCTGCAGAGCAAGGATGAAATGTCTCCTGGGAGCTGCAACTGCAAAATCCAACGTTTAACACCTCAAAAAATTAGGCGCCTTTGATTAAATTGATTTTACGACACCAAACTTAGCCATTTCTCCATTCTGCCATCTAACGCTTCAAATGGCTGCTGACGAAGAACAATGAACCCTGCTGACTGGATGGTAGGCTCACTGCGTGATTGGAAGTATTCCGCATCCAACGACTGTATGGAAAGCACCAAAGGACTGCATTAAGGACCCCAAAAGAAAAATCGCCCCTGGCCTGTGAAGGCTCAAACACCATTTTGTCAAAAGTGTGACTTTCAACCAGATGCCCTACTTTGACCCCTAATATCGGGAGTTGGAGTGCTCCGATTCGCGCACCATCTGTCTTAACGCATAGCCAGAAGGACCTACGAGAGATGTCTCTGGAGGTGACGAAGCGAGAAAACTGCTTCTAAGACCTCAAAGAGACGATAGCGTTTTTTATTTAAAATATACGCTTCATACTTGGCCATTTTCCAGATGTCTTCACTTTTCAGCATTCTACAAAGACCTCGCACATACGAGCGTTTGCCAAATCCCGAAGGCTGACGGCTGGGCTCGTTGGATAGCTGGAGTAATTCCTCACAAGTCTCGTGAAGACCTTGAAAGCTAAAAACTCCATCTGACAGGCCTAAAGGTTGGGCGCCCCTGGCCTATAGAAGTACAGACGAAAATACCACATTTCTCCACCCTCTGATTTACGTGTTTGGTAGAATCTTTGCCACGATTACTCGGAATGTCGGATTGACTGGCTGACTGGTGCACTGCAAAGCTAGACTAGATTAGCACAGATGTCAAGAAGACCTCATCTGCAATCTCATTCATCTCAAGGGTTATTTTGGAGGGCGCCCCTGGGCTACAGCTACAAGGGCGCAATTTTGCTTTTGGAGAAATTTCTATGATGTGAAGTCTCCTCGTAACCTCATCTTTTGATCTTGACTATCGGAGCTCTGGGTCTCAGATGTCTACATTCGATAGCTCGTCGGAAAACTGGGCCAATTTGGAAGAGAATGAATGTAACTTACAAGCAAAAATAACCAAATCTGGACCTTCAAAGAGAAGGGCGCCCCTGGGCTACAAGGCTCAAAAGTTGTGAACTGACCATCCTTCGCAATATGCAACCTCTTGTACCTTCAACTTTTCACGTCAGTTGTCGGAGTTCTGCAACTCGGATGACTTCGCCGAATAGCTCGTCAGAAAGCTAGGCTAATTGTGAAGAGATTGACTGCATTTACAAACAGAAGTAACAAGATCTAGGCCCTCAAAAAGAAGGGCGCCCCTAAGCTACAAGGGCGCAAATCTTCATTTTGCTAAAAATCATCATCAATTTTTGTCTCTGTAAACACCCTCCTGGCCACTGAAACGACCATGTAGGAGTATAATTTCATCGTGAAGTGTTTCATCATCATCACATGTCTCGTTCCGAGTCCCCGGTTTTGTTTATGAGCTCCAAGTATTGACCATCAGCTGCTTTTGACTGACACAACACTGACCAAAGTCCATGCTTGATATTGCCCAAAAACTGTATTTGACATCATTTTAGCAAAGTTTAGACTCTTTTAAACAAAATGCCTTAATGAAGCAAAAAATTTGGTTCGGGTACAACACAGTGGACTGTCCTAATGGCTGCGGCTAGCATCAAACTGAATACATTGCGTAAGATATGAATTTGTGATAGCAAGAACCTAATAACAAGAGCTGTTCGGATTTGCTCATGAAGATTCTACACTCAGAAGTGCGTAGCAGCAGATTATTGCCCTCTTGCTCATGAAATCAAACCCTCTAGAAGTCGTCCCTAGGATCAGATTACCACCATTGCCTTCAATGAACCCCTCAAAAGGATCGGCTAGGGAAGTAGGCTTGAGCGCTCCAACACCCACAATGATTCGGCCCTCCAAGAATGCAAGACAAATTAAATCATCCCTCTCTAATGTGCAATTCGACTTTGAAGAACAATCTGACATATGGCAGCAAACTGATATAAAGAAAGCATTCATATGTTGGTTGGAAATTTTGTATTCTTGTGAAAGCGTACAAAATTGAGATTTCAACCACAGCACGTGAGTTTGAACTCTCCTAATTAAGGGAAGGCTCCCCCTTTAACTAAATAAAATTGATATGGGTAGGATAGCAATCATTCCTCTTGTTTCAGGAAAGATTACGTTCTTCTCTCTTCACATAAAAGACACAGTAAATGTTACTAAAACTTATTACAACAGCTACACAGTGAAATTAAGAGAAAGGAAATAAAGTTTCCTGAAAGCACAAAGACTTTCGTTATTTCCTCCGGGACGGGAAAACAATTCGATAAGCACAAAGTCTTGAAGAATGAAATCCTATCAACCTTTTTCAGAACGATTACTTTATGGAAATATACAAGATAAAACAGCTCAAAGACTGTAATTATAATGTATGCTTTCAACTATTCTAAATGAGAAATACTATGAGCATAAAGACTTATAATTCTTCTCTATTTCTAACACTAACTAAGAATTCA